>JASVEL010012220.1:0-82597 GCA_032618575.1 Nicotiana noctiflora | reverse complement strand
ATTGTGTTAGCTATAAAAGATTAATATTTATCTTTTTCATGAAAACATACACTTTTTTTTACTTAAATTATGCAACTTTTAAAAAATGTTTTATTCTTTGAGATATGGTACACACCTTTATACTAGTTTGTATGAAACAAATCCAATCAAATGTTGACATATAAAAGTCCGATTACCATTTTTATCAAATGGTATACTATTCAGTGAATTGAGAATTTACTAATTTCATCGAAAAATTGTTGCCAAATTAGCAATAAATATCATTTCATTTGTAATTTTCTTGACCATGTATTAATATCTTTTGGTAATTTACTACTTTCTTAGGTGATAATTCCGATAATCTGAAAACAAGGTTGAAAATTGTGGGTTGTGCCTTGTACTATCAAGTTGTATAGTTAGAAGTAGGGCGTACATGGACCGGGTTGGTTCGATTTTTATTAAAACCAAACCATATCAATTATATCGGTTTGGATTGGTTCGGGTTTGTCAGGTTTTTTGGGTTTTCGGGTTTTTTTGTTACATAAATATTATTTCAATCTTACATTATTAAAATTATAGATAAAATTTTGATAAGTGAATATATGTTTAATAAATATGGAAAACATTAACAAACATATGATCTATTAAAATATTCTAATGGGAGAATTTTTTTAGTAACAAATGATAATTATTTTCTTAGTCGTCTAACAATAATTTTTTATTAATTTATGCTTTCAGGGTTAATACATGAAAGTATCCCAAATATTTCTACATTTTCTAAAGAAAAATCGCTATAAAGTCTTAAAAATATAAATAAAATTTATATATTTTTATGTCGGTTTGGTTCGGATTTTTTTACTCAATACCAAACCAAGTCAAATCAAACCTAATCGAGTTTTTTAATCAATTTGGTTTGATTTTTCGGTTTGGTGTGATTTTCCGGTTCGATTTGAACACCCCTAGTTAGAAGAGAAACGAAAAGGGAATGCAAAAGCTAGAAAGATAACGAGGGATAAGGGATCATTTTCTTTTTATATATTGATATGGAGCAATTACTTACGCAATTATATTTTTTCTGACAATGAATTACGAGCCAACATACACAATCTAACAAGTCCATCAACCCTTCCTATGGAGAAGGTTTAGGCAAGAATGATTGGAGGGTCTTATTAAGGTACTAAAACCTTATATTGTTTTGAAATTGATTTTTTTCCTTAATTTTTTTTTTCCCTCAATCATACGTTTTGATAACGTTTATAATTTTATTTTTTTGAAAAAATTAAACCAATTGATATGGAATACACGTGCAACGCACGACAAGAACTAGTAATAGTAAATATGAAATTTTACAACCTGTAAAGTAGGTTAGTACCCTATTTATAACATATAAATACATTTTTAAGATTTTACATAATATAATAACCTTTTTTATTTTGTAGCAAAAAATTTAAATTTAATACTTTCCTATATTTAAGCCTTATTATATGGTACAAAATATTTTTCCCTCACTAATTTATGGTATAACTTCTGTTTTTTGTAAAATGACGCCGTTTAATACAACTTAATACACCTAAATACAGATTCACCTTCCCATGATTTGGGCTGAAACGTTACTTTTTTCCCGCTTAATACAGCTTAATACACCTAAATACAGATCATGATTTACAGGAATCCATGTTTGTGCGGCGTCATTTCATGTTGTATTATTGAATACAATTCGTTTAATACATATACATCATAAAATAACGTAAAACATATCTATATCACGTAATATAGGAAAGAGTTTCTATTTATTGCTAATTAGGTCTTAATAAATACCTTTTGTAAAAAATTCTCTAGTAAATACATAGGCAAAATTACTAGCTTATTTAAGATCATAAGCAATAACAGAAACAAGATCAGAAAATTCTTGTACCGTCTGACTAAGTTGTTTGAGTTGGGCTGGTGGTTCCCCAAAACCTTGATCACAAGCACGAGAATCACTCAAAGCAGCAGAAGCCAACAAACTTATCTTTCTATAATCACTTGTTCTAAACAAATCATTACAACTTTCTAGTTTATCACCTGCATCTTTGTAATTGTTCAAACAATTGGTGAGTTGGGTTTTCAGATTCGGATCTTTAATGGGTTGTTCAAGAAGAGACTTAACTAAATTATAGGTTGAGGTTGTATTGTCTTGTGCTATAGAAAGAGAAATGGAGACAAGGTTGTGAATGTCTCCCTTGTAAACATAAGGATCATTCTTAAGAACATGGAAACATAGTTGAGGATTTATGGTCTTAGGACAAACATCGTCAAGAATGTCTGATGACTTAGCTTTTCTAATAATTCCAAAAAATAATACTAAAACAACCAAGAAGGAGAGGGAGAGCCATGAAGGAGAAAATGAGTGTACCATTTTTAGACTTGTGTTTCTGTTTACACTGACCACCATGTTTTATAGTTGTAAATTGTACCAAGTACGTATATGAGATTAATGCAATTTATTGATTTTATCTAGTTATAGTAAAAAATAAAAAAGAATATTTAAAGCATGGGAAGTAGTTTAGGTATAGATTTAAATACTTGCAATATAAGCACCAATATTAATTTTGTATCTTAATTTCTCGATTTGTTTACTTTTATAACATCTACCAAAACGGGATTAGTATTTAACTAAAGTAGGAGCTTGTTTGTTTCTTCCTACGAAATCTGATTACAAATATCTATGTATTTATACTAAGAAGGAACATATAGGAGTGAGCTGGCAGCCTGGCACATCTCTCGGCTACCTATGTTATTTATCCACTAGTAAAATTATCTGTGCTTCGTGCGGTCTATAAAAATATGAGTTAATTAATGAATTAGTTTTCTAATAACTGAAGATTACAACCAAATTATAATCCATATGTCTAGTACATCAAAACTCATAACATTAAGCAATATTATAGTTATTCATTTGAAACATATTTCAATCTAAGAAATATTTGAAAACAACATATACTTCATTTGAAAATAAGTAGTGCAAAAGAATGGAATTCCAATAAAGTGCAAGAATATGTATAACCATAAGTGAATTCAGAAAGTAATATGAACTTAAATCTCTATAAAAACCCTACTTTATTTTCCCCATTCAAATTTTAATCTTTCATGAAAGGAACCTAGACTTAAGACGACTATATCCAGGTGATAGCAGTGGAAGGGGGAGTACTGTGCTTTTAATGGTTTGCTGGTTATTCAATTTTTTTGCATTTTTTTATCAACCTCTCTCTCCCGTCACTATAAAAAAAAATGAGAATAGTGATGGAACATTAATTTCTATCACAAACTACGTAATTCCAGGGTAAATAGGAATTTTGTTGCTAAATGCCTAATTTCATCACTAACGGCCAAGTCTTCGCTAATATTTCCAAGGTGCCGCAAATTTCATTGCTAAAATCAATTTCTTGGGGTAGTATTAAAATCATATATTAGGCTTATCTAATCTTAGGGATCATGCACCATCACAACATCTTACGGTGAGAATTTGAGACCGTGACAAAAACGATCTTCATTCCGTAGCCGATACGACAATAGACCACTTAGGTAACACCCTCTTCTTTGTAATTGCAAATTTTTGATGCTTTTATTATTCTGTTATTGCTTTTTTGGATTCTACCATTCCAAAATAGGACGCACAGGCCATCAAATGGTGCACACCGCTGCACTAAGTTACAAAAATCGGATATTATACGAAAATATCATTACATTCCCAATGTAGTAGCTATGTCATTACTCATTAATGACTACACCGTAAAGAGCGAAAGAAGGGCTGAAAACATTTTCAGAAATGTATTAACTTCTATCACCATGGATCTGAACTGAGACCTAAACCTCCAAACTAAGAGATTATGAAGCCGCAATGATGTTTTTTCCTCCAGAACTAGCAGAGTGAGAAGCACACGACCACATCATTGCATTAGGCCTGAAATTGGACCAGAAGTAAACTATTAGAGAAAATTGAAGAAGCTGAGCACGTTGAAACAATCTTTGCATGTACCTTGCTGGCAATGTTGTTTGAAAGCCAATCAAGTCCCTCATATAGCCCTTCTCCAGAAGTAGCACATGTACTCTGGATATACCTAAGAGAGGAAGAGAGAGGAGTCTTTTAGGTGGCACTCTTATCTAAGAGCCTACTTGCTACTAAAACCAGGCTGAACAGCATGGCGGGTGACCATGTATATTACCAGTGTCGCTGTCTGAGCGAATGAAGGCCAAGCTTGTCCGTGATTTCAGCCGCATTCATTGCATTTGGAAGATCTTGTTTGTTTGCAAAAACAAGCAGCACAGCTTCTCTTAATTCATCCTGCAGATAATGTACTTAGATAGCAATAACTGTTGTATCCCAAGGAAGGATGTCGTTTAAGGTTTATCATAAATTGATGTCTATAATTTCAACTATAAAAATATCAATATCACCTCATTTAACATCCTGTGAAGCTCATCCCTTGCTTCAATTACTCGGTCTCTGTCATTGCTGTCAACCACAAAGATGAGACCCTGTGTGTTTTGGAAATAATGCCTCCATAGAGGTCTAATCTGCAAATACAACACAGAAGGTAAACAATAGAAACACACTTTTAGCTCTTCCGCGATCAGACTGTAATACAGTTTTAACTTTGTGCCTCTAAATATAAACACACGTAACCACTAACAGATGATAGAATAACCAATTCAAAAGAAACATGATAGGTCCCCGTACGGCCATATGGATTGGTGCTATAGACAATTCAAATACAAAAGAACCATTGTAGGTCCACGTATGTCCATTGAGCATACACACCGTCTCGTACTCATTATTATTTTAAATACTCAACCAACCAGGTTTAGCCTAAGAAATCATGGAGCTAAAACTACCCTTCTAAGACAAAACATGGAACCAAGATAAAAGTTTTATTATGGGCATATCAGGCTAATGGACTCCAACGACCAAGCTTTGACAACGATGCCCCAGTCAAAAGGGTTTCTCTATTGGGGTATTCTCTCTCTCTCTTGCTTTTTCTTTTTCTTTTTCTTTTTCTTTTGGACTTGAACAGTTTCATTTTTTGAAATTAACTTATGAAATAGTTGTTCATGAAATACTTTTCCGAAGTAATCGCCATAGTCGACAATCAAGAGACACAACTACAAACTTCTCCGAATCCAACGATTTAATTGGAACAATCCTGCTACCAAATTTACTATATAAAAAAAAAGATTCAGATTAATAGGAATTGTTCTTTTGGAAGAATTATGAAACGTTACTCAAGTTGGTTTATAGCTTTTTGAAAAATCTTTTTATCCTTTCCAAAAAGCAGATATTCTGTTTCCATGGGACCAACCTGACTTGAACATAATCCCCATGGATGTTTAAATTTTTAATTTATAAATTAATAAAATAGCATAAAATATATAAAGTACATAAAAATTTAAGAAAATTAAAAAGAATAAAAAAAGATCATATTGTCTTATCTTCAAATGATTAAAGATCATTGTATTTTAAAAATAATATTATTAAACTATATAGTTTACCTCTCTAAAAATTAATAAGCAATAAACTCCATTACACTGTAATCTAAAATACTACTACTCATCACAAAATATAAAATTTCTTTCAGATAGTAAAATAATAAAAGTTTGATAATTCGACAGACATAACTAAATATGAATATCTATAGTAAATGATATAAAAAAAATTGGTCATTCCAATGATATTCACTCTTTGATGTTCTTAATTAGTAAATATATAATACTATAATCATTATTTGAGTTACTCTCAATCTTCACAATTCAATATATTAGAACTTTAATTTTTCATTTGTGAAAGAATTTTGATTGTCGACGGTATTAATTAGGGATTTGATACATGATTTGCGCTAGGACTATTGGGCGAGCACCGTGCGGTGAGTGTTAGGCATGTTTCGGGCGCGCAATCAGATGCTTGGGGGCGTAAGTCACACAAGACTAAGCCCCATACGTGAGCCTCAAAGTGTTTTTATAGTGCCCCGCCGCAAGGCGATTCCCGGGGCGGATCCCAAGATAGCCTTTTAAAACACTTCTAATAATACAACTACAAAAACCAGCACAGTAGAACACCCTCATTACCAGAAATGTGAACCATGGAGAACTAAAGAACCGCAATATCTCAGGTAATATAAAACAAACTTATTAAGGGCATAAGAACTTCTAGTACCTTGTCCTGACCGCCAACATCCCACACAGTAAAGCTGATGTTTTTGTATTCAACAGTCTCCACATTGAAGCCTACCAATCAAATACAAGATAGTTTAAATGACATTGCAATTAGAACTTACAAATTTCGCATGATTAAGAAATCTCTTCGAAACAACACACATGATAAGCACTTGAATAAAATACAAAAGTCAAGGCACAAATAGCAACCAAGGAAAATTGCTTGATTCCCCGACATATCCTCCTCATTCTCAAAGATTACAATCTCTCCCATATAACACATGTAAACACAAATGATTCCAAGTAATTTTCAGAACTTCTTCATCAAAAGTAATTTTCAAAACTTAAGCACTCAATGGAAGTCCCTATCAAATAACAGTAGCTATGGATAGAGACGGCATACGTTTTTGGCCATACAGATCGACATAACCTACTTTCTAGTTTCAAGTAGCTTAGCACTAGGGGTGTTTATCGGACGGATCATACGAATATTTATGCTTAACGGTGTGGCTTATCGGTTATCGGTTTATAAATATAGTAATCCGTTAGCCTACCAATACGACATCACGTGGATTGATAACGAATTAACGATTAGTGAGCGGTTGTCAGGCGACTTATCGGCTAAATCAAAAATAAAATAAAAAAGAATTAGGGAATTTTAGATACGGGAAAATTTAGGATATGTCACCTTTGGATTGCATTCAATTACCGTAGTGAAGATTTGTCTTGAAACTTATACCTTATCAAATATTTTATCCTCACCACTAAACAAAAAGAAGAGATAGCAAAGAATACATAATCCGTATAACATAGGCAACAAAAGGGAACGTATATGAAGACATATTAAAGTTTCTGACACAAAAAATTTCAAGATATCAGCCTGGATTTCTACTAAACAAAAAAAGGGTCATGGAAACTCGCTTCCGCATAGGAATAACTTTCAAATTCCACCACCTTTAGCTCATTTTGCCACAGAGATCAATTAATTTTTGGGATTGGAGATTCTTTTTTGTCTCTTCTCCCAGAAACCTTTTACTGTGTGTCACCCTTATTGGTCTCCCCATAAATTCCTATGGATAAGGATATATGGTGTCAAATAGTGCTTTATACACATAGAGGTAAAAGTGTAAATATAAAAATTCTTAACAGATTAACGATTTATCCAATAAAGAAATTAAGTAAGCTGCCCCCAAACCGTTAAGCCGTTAACGGTTAATCTGTTACCAACCATTACTCCGATAACCCCATACCAATAAACCAATTTTGCTGTACGGTTAACGATTATGGTTCGGTTTTGAACAGCCCCAAGTAGCACACCCCATGATGAGTTAAGCTTTTAATCATGTGCAATGGTGAAAGTCAAAATATGTTGAAAAGAAAAAAAAAAGGAACAAGAGAACAGATTTCACAGGACGAAGCATACCAATGGTTGGGATAGTGGTAACAATTTCACCCAACTTGAGCTTGTATAGAATTGTGGTTTTACCAGCGGCATCAAGACCAACCATAAGAATACGCATTTCTTTCTTTGCAAAGAGGCGACTAAAGAGTTTAGTGAAAGACAGCCCCATCTCTGTGAATCTGGAAAAAAAAAATGTAATATGGTTATTAGCTGCCTTTCGTAAAAAATCTAAGAAAGCAGCTAATAACCAAACAAAAAATTTACCTTATGTAGTATTGCAATTGCCAGGCCAAAACGCTTTTCCAGTTTTCCTGTCCTTATTATTTCTCTATCGATACTTAAACAAATATCTACTGCTGATGATACCCACTAACGCCAATCAATTTCTTCTCAATTCTAATTTGGGCAACCAACAGACAAAAGTTTACCAATTTAAACACAATTAACCTTTTCTGATGACAACTTCACAGCCTAGCAATTATCCTATTACAATTATATTTTGACAAACTTTTCCAATGATCTATGAATCCAAACAAATTATCAGTTATCATGAAACAAATAAGGGTACATGTAATCGTGGAGATCGCGAAGGAGAGCAAGGAGCATCACTTAGTGACTGATGTTCCTCAAAAAGAAAAAGAAAAAGAATCATAACATTAGCACCAGATATTACATTTTGTGAATTTAAAAACCACACTGCAAGTGCAAGGAACATTCAAACCCACCTTCAGTTACGGAAATTTAAGTTACATCGCTTTAATTTGAATTTAGCTGAGATGATCAGATCAAAAAGCAAAACAGACAAAAGAGATGCGGCAAGAGAAGTGGAAGTAATCAATCGTGAAGTTGCTAAATCATAACATGAGCTTATATATTTCAGAGAAACGGATTCCAATAACAAAGTCCATAAAATGGGCAAATTAAGAACAGATAGAAGGTAGATATCAGATCACATATAGGTATAACTAGATTTTCATGAAGCTGTAGGAGAAATAAGAAGAGGGAAGTATGGGATTACCGAAGATCGGTCGATCAGAGAGGATAAATGAGTAGATCTCGATCGTGAAGCTGCCCTTCACTTCTTGAGAGGAATGAGCTCATTTATTTAACTAAACTAAACTAGTTTCTTGGCAGAGGCAATAAGTTATATATTTAAAAATATATTATATATATTTTTAAATAATAGTATTAAAAATGTGTTTGAATTATAAATAAAAATTAAAATAAAAAGTATAATTTCCACATATTGATATGATTTAACTAATTTAATACAGAAACAATATTAAAGAGGAAAATTTATAAAACTGATGAGACAAGTTATTAGGTAAAATTTGATGTGCGGAAAATTATATTTTGAAGTGATACCAAAAAGATTATATATATATATTACTCTACTTTACTACTTATTAGAAGAGGGAATAGCAAGCACCTCAAAGTCAAAATGTGTTTTTTGCTTGAAATTATATATATATATATATATATATATATATATATATATATATATATATATATACCAAAAAGTCGTATATTACTTTACTTTACTTTACTTTACTTTACTACTTATTAGAAGAGGGAATAGCAAGCACGTCAAGGTCAACATATGTGCTTTCTTGAAATTAAAAGCCAATCTGAGGGTACTTCTGTCATTTTATTTCATAGATATTCAGTGCATATGTGTTTCTCTATATAGTTTAACACGTGGGCTTCTAATTTTAACGTGTGGCAGCGACCGTTGGTTTTTCATCTCAATCTAATACTCCTGGGAGAAGAAACACCCTTTGTTTCTAACGCCAAGTTTGCACGATCTTCACATCCATCGATCATATTTTCTGGTGGGTATCACTTCTAACATCTTTTTGATTCATCTTTATTTGTATTTCTATCTATTGATAAGGAACATCAATGTCTTTTGGTGTTTACGTGTTCGATAAAAATTTTCAATGTTATAAAAAGTTGAAATAGCAACGTTAATACTTTGAAAAGAAGAGAAACGATGTCTTTGTTTTTTCTCTTTTCTGCTTGTTTCAATTTTGGTTTTTCTTTCTTACAGTAAATTATTTCTATTGGATTAATCGGGTGTTTATCTTTAAGATTGCAAATGCTTTACCATGTAATTGGTGTCTCATTTTTCTTATGAGTGAATTATAAGGAAGGCATCCGTAATGTATTTTGCACTTTCGGTGGAGATAAGAGGTTCTTAGTTTTTTCCCCTTTTTTCTGTTTTGTGTTTTCTCACTACTTCAGGAAAAGGTATAAACTAACCGTGCCCATTAACAAAACATTTGATTGATGTTGCACCATTTGGTGTATAGGCACTTTATTTAGTATTGTCTTCTGCAAGCGTTTGTTACTTTTGATATGCGGCTTATACGGGAATAAGAATAGCAACTTCAACAAACCACTGACACTAAATATATTGTTAGAATTAAACGATTGATACTAAATGTGACGATCCGGCCCGTCGTCACGAGAGTTACCGTCTCGTTTTCCCCTTATTGTGTTGCTTCATATTTTTATATCAGTATTAGAGTCTATCGGGTATAATCGGGTTGTTTCTGGTTGAAAATAAGGCATATAACCTCTTAGAAGGGAGTTTGTTTTAGGAAAGTCAACCTAAAGTTGACTATGTGGTTGGAGGGCTCGGGTGTGGATTCCGGTGGTTCGGTTAGTTTCGGGAGGTGATTTGTGACGTAGGGGAGCGATCCGAATTGAATTTGGAGGTCCGGTGTAGAAATAGACTTGAATTGGCGAAGTTGGAATTTTGGCGGAATTCGGTTGATAGGTGAGATTTTGATCCGAGAGTCGGAATGGAATTATGACAGTTGCAGTAGCTTCGTTAGGTAATTTTGGATATGTCTGCAAATTTTCAGGTCATTCGGACATCATTTGGTCGGGTTTTTGATTGAATATTGGTTTCGGAAGTTATAGTTGAAAGTTAAGCTTGAATCCACCTTGATTTGATGATTTTTGTGTTAAGGACATGTTTTTATGATTGGAACAAGTTCGTATAGTATTTTGGAGTAGGTTGGTGGTTTTGGTTGAGGTCCCGGGAGCCTCGATGTGATTTTGGAGGTTCAAACGGATCATTTTTTGTTAAGCTTGAAGTCAAATTTTTGTTGTCATAAAGTTGCAGATTTTGTTCAATGCGATCGCACGGTTTCTGCTGCGATCGCATAGAAGGTTTGGGGGAGGCTTCATTTTTGTTCTCTGTTATCGCAGATATTGGTATGTGATCGAATAGTTGGTAGAGTTTGTCATCTGCGATCGCAGATAAGTGTGTGTGATCGCATAGTGTTATGGATCAAGTGTTCTAGGGGAGTTATGTACTGTACGATCGCGGATAGTTAATGCGATCACGTAGTGTTGGACTGCTCAATCAATGCGATCGCGAAAGGGTTATTACGATCGCATAAGTCATTTTGAGAGGCTAGAAAATATTGTTCTATGCGATCGCACGTCTGGTGATGCGATCGCATAGTGTATTTAACTGGGCGGACAGAATGGATTAATATCATTTTATCTGCGAGCAAAAATATATTTCCTCCATTGTTGAGCATAGGTTGGAGCTATCGGACGAGAGAGTAAGAGGTTTTCACCTATATTTCAATCGGAGGTGAGTTTTATGGACTAATTACGTGATTTTATCATAGAATCATCATCTAAATCTCTGAAATTGGGGTGTAAATTGGAGGAGTTAGGGCTTGGTTTTTTATTTCGAAAATTTGGAATTTGAATGGGCTATTGGACTTCGATTTTAATAAATTTTATATGTATGGACTCGTGGCGAGACGAGGATCCCGGAAATGTAAATTTTATAATTTTTTCGAGAAGCAAGCCCGGGGCTCGGGTTTTGCCAACTTTATGTTTTTGGGTATTTTCAAGTTATTTTGATTGGGTTATGATTCATTAGCCTATGTTGATGTATTCCTATTGTTTTTTATCAGATTTGGCACCCGCGGAGGTCGATTCTAGAGGGAAAGGCATTGCGGACTAGTTTCTGAGCCGATTCGAGGTGAGTAATAGATGTGGATGATGACCTGAGGGTTTGAAACCCCGGTATATCACTATGTGATGCTGTATTGAGGCGAGACACGTACTCTACAGTGAGTGTGAGGTCGATTGTGATTGGGGACTATGGCTTAGTCCGACCGAGTGGCATTGTATTGTGTTGTTGGCTATAAATGAGCCGGTAAGCCCCCTACTTGGATGGTTATGGATATATTTGAGTTGTGTGCTAGTTATTTGGATCCCGTGATGATCGTTATCACTGTTTCTATTATTATAGCATATTTTTAAGATATCAATCCTGAGTTAAACACTGTCTAAAAATGGTTTGAAATTCTGAGATTTTTGAAGACTATTTCTATAATTTCTGTTAGATAGATTTAAAAATGGCAAGTATTTGTGCATGTGAGGCTTGCATTGCACGTAGCTGGACTGATAGTGGATCGGGTTGTGCGCCAAAACATATGTTATTGATATTGCGCTTGGGCTGTAGGAGCCCCTCCGGAGTCTGAACCCCCAGAGTGAGCGCCGGTACCAAAATGGATCGAGCTACGCACCATAGCGTCATGTTCATGTGCATCTGCATTGCATTTACTCGTTGATACTTAACTGTTTTATCTGTTATTGCTTTCCTTGAGATTTATACTGTTAAAAAGGAAAATGATATATTGTATAGCTTTACTATGTGCTATTTTGCGTTTTCTTACCTTCAATATCATTATATATGTCTATTACCACTGAGTTGCAAGTACTCACTCTACTCTCTGCACCTTGTGTGCAGATCCAGGTACCTCTTATCATGGTTGATATCCAGCTGCTCCCAGAGCATATTTCGGAGTTGTCAAGGTAGCTGCCTGGCGTCTGTAGGACCTGACTTTCCCTTATTTTTCCTATGTTTTTAGACATTCTGTGTTTTTCAGATTTACTTTGTATACAATATTATTGTTATGTTATTCGGTAGAGGCTCTTGACTCGTGACCCCCAGATATGTGGGAGGTGGTGTGCACTGTTATTGGGATATTTTTATATACTTTGGCTAAACATCGTATAATGTCTCGTTATTATTGATTTTGAACAAAGATGTGAGCTGGTAGCTCGGTAATGTGTGTGATTGGTCGGGTTGGCCTAGCAATGTGATGGGCGTCATCACGATCGGGTTTGGGGTCGTGACAAGTTGATATTAGAGCCTAGGTTACTAGGCCTCATGAGTCTTGAGCCGGTTAGTAGTGTATCGCGGATCGGTACAGAAATGCTTGTATTTATCCTCGGGAGGCTGCAGACGTTTTAGGAAACACTTCATATTCTTGGACTCTTATCGTGCGATTTTGTTTTTCGGAGAACTGAACTTCTGTATTCTATTCTCTTGTAGATGGCGAGGACTCGTGCTATCGGGCGAGGTGGACGACCACCATTGCCACCAACTAGAGGCCGTGGGCGGGGCCATGGTCGTGTTATAGCAGCAGGGGCAGTACGAGTAGACCCACCTGTTTTCCCTATTTAGGATCAGCCCCCAATTGTTGAGGCTCCAACAGCACCCGCTCAGGCACTGGCAATGCCTATTGTTATTCTTGGCGTTCAGGCATTAGCCCATATATTATCTGTCTGCAGTGGTTTTGCTCAGGCAGTTTCAGCTACTACTGCCGCAGCGACATCTCAGACCGGGGGTGGTCATCAGACCACTATAGCTCGCACACCAAAGCAGGTTGTGTAGGGACTTCAGATGCTAGAGACAGCCCCAGCTCAGGTAGTTGCACCGGCTATTCTAGTTGTGCCAGCCCTAGGGTATGTTGTTTCGGTGATGCCTAACAACGAGCAGCGTCGGTTAGAGAGGTTTGGCAGACTTCATCCGCCTACATTATGTGGTACTAAGGGCGAGGATGCCCAGGGATTCTTGGATAAGTGTCAGAGGATGCTATGTACAGCAAGGATTCTTCAGTCTAATGGGGTATCTTTTACTACATTCCAGTTTTCGGGGCCAACATTCATATGGTGGGGGGAGTTCGAGAGGCACAGGCATGCAGGAGCAGCACCCCTTACCTGGCAGCAGTTTTCCACTCTCTTTTTAGAGAAGTATGTATCATAGTCTCGCAGAGAGGAGCTGCGCCGCCAGTTTGAGTGGCTAGTTCAGGGTGATATGATAGTGACTCAGTACAAGTTAAGGTATACATAGTTAGCTAGGCATGCTACATGGATGATCCCGACGGATCGGGAGAGGATTAAGAGCTTAATAGATGGCCTCAACTATTCTGTTTGTATCTTTATGACTAGGGACAAAGTGGTAGTAGCAACCTTTAAGGAGGTAGTGGATATGACATGCCAGATTAAGGCGGATCATCGCCGAGAGCGAGAGGAGATGGAGACCAAGAGGCCTCGAGGTTTGGGCGTCTATACTGGTACTCCAACAAGGGACCAGTTTCATTAAGGCACAGGTCGTTCATTTAGACCTCCTCAGTTAGGTCGCCTAGTGCACGGTGGAGCTTATTCGGGTCGTGGCCGTCAGGGTTATCAGAAGGGCCACTCTTTACTTAGAGCCCTCCCAGCTCAGAGTTCAACACCTTCTTCTTCAGCCCAGGGTTCATCTGCGGCGAGGGATTCCCTTCAGTCCCCTTGTCCAGCGCCAGGCAGTTGTTTTGAGTGTGGCGAGTTTGGACACATGAGGAGGCAGAATCCTCGACTCCGTAGGGGTAGGTCTTAGGAGAGGGATCAGCCCTCCTCTACTACTCCAACTACTTCAGCACCATCCCGGTCTAGTAGGGGTGTGGGTTAGTCTTCTAGAGGTCGCCCCATTAGCGATGAGCGATCGAGCGGTGGTCAGGCTCGTTTCTATGCACTTCCAGATAGGAGAGATGTTGTTGCTTCAGATGCAGTGATCACAGGTATTATTTCAACTTTCCACAGAGAAGCTTCTATTTTGTTTGATCCCGGGTCTACATATTCGTATGTGTCTTCTTATTTTGCTTATTATGTGGGTGATACGATTGTTCTGGATCACGTCTATCGATATTGTCTTGTTTCTATTGGGGGGCCTGGAAACCCTAGTGGATTTACTATTATTGGGTATGGTAGACTTCGATGTGATTTTGGGCATGGATTGGATATCCCCGTGCCATGCTATTCTGGACTGTTATGCCAAGATAGTTACATTGGCTATTCCTGGTATTCCACAGATTGAGTGACGGGGTTCGACTGATTATGTCCCTAGCCAGGTGATTTAATTCTTAAAGGCTGAGAGGATGGTTGAAAAAGGGTGTTTATCATATTTAGCGTTTGTGGGGGATGTTGGAGCTGAGACTACTAATATTGATTTTGTGCCCGTTCGAGGGACTTCCCAGATGTGTTCCCATCAGACCAATCGGGCATGCCGCCGGACAGGGATATTGACTTTGGTATTGATTTGGTGTCGGGCACTCAGCCCATCTCTATTCCTCCTTATCGTATGGCACCAGCTCAGTTGACGGAATTGAAAGAGAAGCTTCAGGAGCACCTAGATAAGGAATTCATTTGCCCTAGTGTGGCACCGTGGGGTGTACCGATGTTGTTTGTTAAGAAGAAATATGGCTCAATGAGGATGTGTATTGACTATAGACAGCTGAACAAGGTAACGGTGAAGAAAAAGTATCCTCTACCGCGCATTGATGATTAATTTGATCCGCTCCAGGGAGCAAGGGTGTTCTCGAAAATTGATCTTCGTTCAGGCTATCACCAGCTGAAGATTAGAGATTCTGACATGATGAAGACAGCCTTCAAGACGAGATATGGGCATTATGGGTTTCTAATGATGTCTTTTAGGCTGACCAATGCCCCATCCGTGTTCATGCACTTGATGAACAGTGTGTTCCAGTCATATCTAGATTCCTTTGTGATTGTGTTTATTGATGACATCCTGGTGTACTCTCGTAACCAGGAGGATCATGCTCAGCATTTGAGAGTTGTAATGCAGAGGTTGAGGGAGGACAAGTTGTATGCAAAATTCTCCAAGTTGGATTTCTAGCTTGAGTCTATAGCTTTTCTGGGTCATGTGGTGTTTTATGATGGTATTCAGGTTGACCCGAAGAAGATAGAGGTGGTGCAGAGTTGGCCTAGACCGTCCTCAGCTACGGAGATACGGAGTTTTCTTGGTTTGGCGGGGTATTATCATCGGTTTGTTCAGGGATTTTCATCTATTGCTTCGTCTTTGACCAGGTTGACGTAGAAGGGTGCACCGCTCGTATGGTCGGATGAGTGCGAGGAGAGCTTCCAGAAGCTCAAGACAGCTTTGACCACAACTCCCGTGTTTATCTTGCCATCAGCTTCAGGTTCTTATACTGTGTATTGTGATGCATCGATAGTGGGGATAGGTTGTGTATTGATGCATGAGGGTAGAGTTATTGCTTATGCTTCTCGTCAGTTGAAGCTTCATGAGAAGAAATACCCTGTTTGTGATTTAGAGTTACCCGCCATAGTTCATGCCTTGAATATTTGGAGGCACTATCTGTACGGCGTGTCCTGCGAGGTGTATACTGATCATTGCATTCTCTGGCACTTGTTCAAGCAGAAGGATCTCAATTTAAGGCAGCAGACGTGGATTGAATTTCTCAAGGATTATGACATCACCATTTTATACCATCCGGGAAAGTCCAATGTAGTAGACGATGCTTTGAGCCGAAAGACGGTCAGTATGGCCAGCCTGGCGTTTATTCCAGTTGGGGAGAGACCATTTGCATATGATGTTTAGGCGTTGGCCAATCGGCTAGTGAGGTTGGATATTTCAAAGCCCAACAGGGTGTTGGCTTGCATTGTTTCTCGGTCTTCCTTATATGATCGCATTCGCGAGTGCCAGTATGATGATCCACACTTGCCTGTCCTTAAGGACAGAGTTCAGCATGATGATGCCAGGGATGTTACTATTGATAGTGATGGTGTGTTGAGGATGCAGGGCCGGATTTGCGTGCCCAGTGTAGATGGCCTTCGGGAGTTGATATTGGAGGAGGCACATAACTCGCGGTATTCTATCCATCCAGGTGCCGCTAAGATATATCAGGATTTGAGACAGCATTACTGGTGGAGAAGGATGAAGAAGGATATTGTGAGTCATGTATCTCAGTGCCTCAACTGTCAGCATGTCAAGTATGAGCATCAGAGGCTCGGTGGCATATTTCAGCGTATTAACATTCCCGAGTGGAATGGGAGAGGATTACTATGGACTTTGTTAGTGGCCTCCCTTGGACAGCGAGGAAGTTTGATTCAGTTTGGGTGATTATGGATAGGCTAACAAAGTCTGCACACTTCATTCTTGTGTGTGCTACATATTCCTCGGAGCGGTTAGCAGAGTTATTCATCCGTGAGATTATGAGATTACATGGTGTCCCAATTTCTATTATATCAGATAGAGGTACTTAGTTTACTTCGCAGTTCTGGAGGATATTCCAGCGAAAGTTGGGTTCACAGGTTGAGTTGAGTACTGCATTTCATCCTCAGACGGGCAGACAGTCCGAGTGTACCATTCACATTTTGGAGGATATGTTGCGCTCCTGTGTTATTGATTTTGGTGGTTTTTGGGCTGAATACTTGCCTCTCACTGAGTCTTCTTATAACAACAGCTGCCAATCTAGTATTCAGATAGAGCCGTATGAGGCCTTATACGAGAGACGGTGTAGATCTCCAGTTGGTTGGTTTGAGCCCGGTGAGGCTAGGTAGTTGGGGACAGAGTTGGTCCAAGATGCGTTCGACAAGGTAAAGGTGATTCAGGAGAGACTTCGCACAACCTAGTCGCGCTAAAAGAGTTATATGGACCGGAAGGTCTAGGATGTGTCATATTCAGTGGGTGAGAAGGTCTTGCTGAAGGTTTCGCCCATGAAAGGCGTTGTAAGGTTTGGGAAGAAGGGGAAGCTCAGTCCGAGGTTCATTGGCCCTTTTGAGATACTCCGGAGGATCGGAGAGGTGACCTATATGCTTGCTTTGCCACCCAGCCTAACGGGAGTTCATCTGATGTTTCACGTGTCTATGCTACAGAAGTATGTGGGAGACCCATCGCATGTGTTGGATTTCAGTACAGTTCAGCTGGATGATGACTTGACTTATGATGTGGAGCCTATAGCTATATTGGGTCGTCAGGTGCGGAGATTGAGGTCTAAGGATATAGCGTCAGTGAAGGTGCAGTGGAGAGGTCGGCCCATAGAGGAGGCCACTTGGGAGACCGAGCGGGAGATGCAGAGCAGATATCCACAATTGTTTGAGACTCCAAGTATGTTTCTTGACACGCTCAAGGACGAGTGTTTGTTTAAGGTGGGAGGATGTGATGACCCGGCCCGTCACCATGATAGTTACTGCCCTATTTCTCCCTTATTGTGTTGCTTCATGTTTCTATATTAGTATTAGAGTCTATCGGGTGTAATTGGGTTGATTCTGGTTGAAAATAAGGCGTATAGCCTCTTAGAAGGGAGTTTGTTTCAGAAAAGTCAACCTGAAGTTGACTATGTGGTTAGAAGACTCGGAATCGAATTCCGGTGATTCGGTTAGCTTCGGGAGGTGATTTGTGACTTAGGGGAGCGATCAGAATTGAATTTGGAGGTCCGGTGTAGAAATATGCTCTAATTGGCGAAGTTGGAATTTTGGCGGAATTCGGTTGATAGGTGAGATTTTGATCCGATAGTCGGAATGGAATTTCGACAGTTGCAATAGCTTTGTTTGGTGATTTTGGATATGTTTGAAAATTTTTAGGTAATTCGGACATCTTTTGGTCGGGTTTTTGATTGAATGTTGGTTTCGAAAGTTATAGTTAAAACTTAGGCTTGAATCCGCCTTGATTTGATGATTTTTGTGTTAAGGACGTGTTTTTATGATTGAAACAAGTTTGTATGGTGTTTTGGAGTAGGTTGGTGTTTTTAGTTAAGGTCCCGGGGGCCTCGGGTTGATTTCGGGGGTTCAAATGGATAATATTTTATTAAGCTTGAAGTCAAATTTTTGTTGTCATAAAGTTGCAGGTTCTATTCAATGCGATCGCAGGGGTTCTGCTGCGATCGCATAGAAGGTTTGGGGGAGGCTTCATTTTTGTTCTTTGCGATCGCAAATATTGGTATGCGATCGCATAGTTGGTAGAGTTTGTCTTCTGCGATCGCAGATAAGTGTGTGCAATCGCATAGTGTTATGGATCAAGTATTCCCGGGGGAGTTATGTACTATGCGATTGCGGATAGTTAAATACGAGTGCATAGTGTTGGACTGCTCAGGCAATGCGATCGCGGAGGGGTTATTGCAATCGCATAAGTCATTTTGAGAGGCTAGAAAATATTGTTCTATGCGATCGCAGGTCTGGTGATGCGATCGCATTGTGTATTTAACTGGGCGGACAGAAGGGTTTAATATCATTTCATCCGCGAGCAAAAACACATTTCCTCAATTGTTGGGCATAGTTTGGAGCTATTGGACGAGAGAGTAAGAGTTATTCACCAAGATTTCGATTGGAGGTAAGTTTTATGGACTAATTACGTGATTTTATCATAGAATCGACATCTAAATCTCTGAAATTGGGGTGTAAATTGGAGGAGTAAGGGCTTTGTTTTTTATCTCGAAAATTTGGAATTTGAAGGGGCTATTGGACTCTGAATTTGATAAATTTTATATGTATGGACTTATGGCGAGATGAGGATCCCGTAAATTTTAATTTCATAATTTTTTGAGAAGCGGGCCCGGGGTTCGAGTTTTGCCAACTTCGTGTTTTTGGGTGCTTTTCGAGTTATTTTGATTGGGTTATGATTCATTAGCCTATGTTGATGTATTCCTATTGGTTTTGATCAGATTTGGCACTCGCGGATGTCGATTCTAGAGGGAAAGGCATTGCAGACTAGTTTCTGAGCCGGTTCGAGGTGAGTAATATATGTGGATGATGACGTGAGGGTTTGAAACCCTGACATATCACTATGTGATGTTGTATTGAGGCGAGACACGTACTCTACGGTGAGTGCGGGGTTGATTGTAATTGGGGACTATGGCTTAGTCCAACTGAGTGGTATTGTACTGTGTTGTTCACTATAAATGAGTTGGTAAGCCTCCTACTTGGATGGTTATGGATGTATTTGGGTTGTGTGCCGGTTATTTGGATCTCGTGAGGATCGTTATCACTTTTTATATGATCATAGCATGTTTTCATGATATTAGTTCTAAGTTAAACACTGTTTAAATATATTTTAAAATTCTGAGATTTCTGAACACTTTTCTATAATTTCTGTTAAACGGATTTAAAAATGGCAAGTATTTGTGCTTGTGAGGCTTGCATTGCATGTAGCTGGACTAATAGTGGATCGGGCTGCGCGCTGCAGCATATGTTATTGATATTGCGCTTGGACTGTAGGAGCTCATCCGGAGTTTGAACCTCCACAGTGAGCGCGGGTACCCAAATGGATCGTGCTACGCGTTGTAGCGTCATGTTCATGTGCATCTGCATTGCATTTACTCATTTATACTTAATTACTTTATCAGTTATTGCTTTCCCTGAGATTTATACTGTTAAAAAGGAATGTGGGATATTGTATAGCTTTACTGTATGGTATATTGGGTTTTCTTACCTTCAATGTTATTATACATGCCTATTACCGCTGAGTTGGAAGTACTCACTATACTCCTGCACCTTGTGTGCAAATCCAGGTACCTCTCAGCAGGGTTGATATTCAACTGCTCCCAGAGCATATTTCGGAGTTGTCGAGGTAGCAGCCTGGCGTCCGCAGGACCCAACTCTCCCTTATTTTTCCTATGTTTTTAGACATTTCGTGTTTTTCAAATTTACTATGTATACAGTATTATTGCTATGTTATTCGGTAGAGGCTCTTGAATCGTGACCCCCAGATCCGTGGGAGGTGGTGTGCACTGTTATTGGGATATTTTTATATACTCTAGCTAAACTTCATATAATGTCTCGTTATTATTGATTTTGAACAAAGATGTGAGCTGGTAGCTCGGTAATGTGTGTGACTGGTCGGGCTGACCTAGCAATGTGCTAGGCGCCATCACGATCGGGTTTGGGGTCGTGACACTAAATATATTCTAGGAACTCTAATTTCATCAATAAGGACTGCTAGCTAATGTTGTTAAAATAGGTATTTGGATCCATGAAGAATTAAATTGAAGTGAAGTTGGTTTCATGTGCAGTTATCTTTCTGCGATAGGACTATATATAAGTCCTCGGTTAGAATAGAGAACTTGGAAGAATAGCAACTAAAAGGGGAAGACTACTTTCAAGAACTTTGGTCAAGACCAAGGTTAAGAGAAGTTTATATTATATATTTCTCAACCTGATAAAAAAATTCTTTCTTAGTTCGATTTATCATAAAGTTAGGATTAGCTATGCTTGTTCTTTTTAATGAATTAAGCAAGTCTCCTACATGCAATCATATTAAATAGGGGCTGAACAATAATATAGCATTATTTTTTCATAGTTTTTAGTATGTTAGAAGAGTTTGAGGTTCTATGTTTTGAAATTGGCAATACTTTTTCTAGGAGTAGGCTTTAGTTAATTCTTACATGACAAGAATAGTAAATTTAGAACCTAAAAACATATTTTAAATGAAATAAATTTACTATGGCCTTGTATTGCATTTGGTTACCTTTATATTGTTAGTAGAAGAAGTAATAAACTGCAGTGCTTAAAGTCTATTAAAGTACTTTGTTGTTTGTTTTTTTTGAACTATTTGAAAAGCAGATACCCCGCTATAATAAGTATGTGAAGAAATATTTTCCAACCAAAAGAAAAAACGTGCATGTATAGAAGATACAAACTCTAAAACGAAACTAAAGCGACGTGATGCATATGGAAAGATATCAACTGATGAAAAAACAACAATATTATTACAACGACGCATCAAAAAATTGGAGCTAAAAAAGTGCAGTGGTTGCATTAAATCAGTTATTATTGTCTAATCATAGAACAAAGTGTTCATGTGACAAAATATTGTCAAAACAGACTGCTCGTCTATAAGAGAGTCTTCTTCTGGTAATGTCAAAGGTTGGATGTCAAATTGTTTCTTCTTTGCTTCTGTTAATTTTCCGGTTTGCCTGAATATTAACTTAGTGTTAAATGTATTCCATATTTTGTGCAGTAAGCACCAACCACGAAATTCCTATTTTATCAGCTCCTCCTGATATAGGAAAAGACGTCAGTCACTCATTTTGCGTGTTTGAAAGAGGTAAGGCTACAACATATACCTTTAACTTTGTTACTCATATAAATTAATGAAATTGACGTACCAGGATCAATATTTGGTACATCTAAAGGACAACAAAATACCTCCATTGAAGTTGTTACCAACAAACGTTAGTCTTAGTCGTTCGACTAACATTACTCATTATTTAAATTTTAGATCACTTTGTCAAAACAAAGTGTACTTACTATAAGAAAGTTTTTTTCAACCTAATGTCAAAGGTTGGAATGACATAATGGGTTTTTAATAGTTCTGTTACTTTACCTGAGTACAAACTTAATATTGAATGTATTTCATATTCAATGCAATAGGTGGCAGCTATGAAGTTAGTAGTTTATCAAGTTCGTTTAATAAAGAAAAAAGTATCTCCAATCCATTCTGTGTATTTGAAAGAGGTAAAACTACAACTTCCAGCTTTGTCTTTGTTACCATGTCAAAACTTAGGCTTACATCTGAATTATAAGAATTTTTGTTTCAGGATCAACATCTGAAACATGTAAGAGTCAATAAGATATTTTTCCTTAAGCCTTTTCAAACAAAGGTTATTTTTGTGTTAAAGTAACATTATATAGTAGTGCAATTTATACGAGTGTTTACTTTCATCAATTCTCATAATATGAATATTCACTTACTCTAAAATGTGTTTCATATTTTATGCAGTAGGCACAAACTATGAAATTCCTACTTTATCAGCTATTTTTTATAAAGCAAAGAACGCCCGACACTCATTTCGTGTGTATGAAATAGGTAAGGTTACAACCTCTACTTTTAACTTCGTTACTTCATCATGCCATAGCCGTACATCTTAATAAACAAATTGAAACACTAGGAATAATCTAAATCAGGGAATTTTCACCCTAAGTAATCTATCTCTCACAGTACACATCAAGTACTGGCTCTTAGTATGCTATTCAACTAGTTTTACGGCTGAGTGTAAGTTTCCAACACGATATAAGGGTCACCTAGTTCTACAGGTCCCCTAATGATCTACAGATCGACACAATGCCCCAAACATGGCTATTAGCCCAATTACACAGTTATAATCTCTTTATTAGTCATAATACACAGTATTCTATTAGCCGGGAAGGACTAAGTCCAAACCCCCAATCACAATGTCACCACGCCCGTCACGAGACGCGTGTTTCATCTCAACATAGCACTATAAAGTGCTAGTACGGGGTTTCAAACCCTCGGTACATTATTTACTATCACCACTCACCTCGAACCGGTAAAAAACTTCAATTCGTCTTGCGCTTGCCTCGCAAATCAATCTCCTCGATTGCTGAATCTGCTCAAAATTAATAATAATACATCAATATATGCTAAATTCACGCAACCCATTCGAAATAACCCAAATTGCATCAAAACCCACAAAGTTGTCAAAATCCGGCTTTTGGTGTGCTTCTTGAAAAATTATAAAAGTTACATATTCGGAACCCTCGTTTCAATACGAGTCTAAGCATATAAAATTTACCAAATTCGGACTTCATTTGCCTACTCAAATTGGCAATTTACCAAAACCCTCGCTTAGGCTAAATTTCCTCACAGTTTGATCCAATTTCCATGAAATAAAGGAGGATTTCAAGATAAATACGCGTAAAGGAACCCTAAAACTCACCTCCGATGATAACCCGATGATCTCCCAGCAATATCTCTTCCAAATCCCCTAATTCTACTCTCTAAACCGAGCCCAAATGTTTTTCACAACTTTTGAAATTAACCCTTCTGTTATTTTTAACACAGGCCCGATTTCCGCTCTTGCGGACAAAAATCCGCCTCTGCGACCAAATGGTCGCTTCTGCGAGATCACACCAAGCCGCCCAGTTCCGCTTCTGCGGCCCAGGTCTCGCTCCTGCGAGACCGCTCCTGCGAACAAGCCTCCGCACCAGCGATTCTCCCCAGTCGCCCGCCATTCCGCTTCTGCGACCTAGGACTCGCAGAAGCGAGTCCGCTCCTGCGACTCATCATCCGCTTCTGCGGAACCTCCTGGCCAAGCCCCCTTTCGCATCTGCGGTCCAAATTCCGCTTCTGCGGTCCCCAATCCGCAGGAGCGACAACAACAAAACCAGTAAATCCTCATCCTGCAATTTCCATGTTTTTCTCCCGTTTAACCTTCCGAATTCACCCCGGGCGCCCCGAGACCCCAACGAAAGCCACAAACATACTCCATAACACGATACAAACTTTTTCCGATCATAAAACACGCCCTCAAACACGAAAAACACCGAATCCAAGCAAATTCAAGCCTAAGTTTTCATTCAAACTTCCGAAACCGACATTCGACCAAAACCCAACCAAACGACCTCCGAATGACCTGAAATTTTGCAGGCACATCCAAAATCCTCTAACAGAGCTACTGCAACTGTCGTAATTCCATTCTGACTCCCGGATCAAAATCTCACCTATCGATCGGATATCGCCAAAATTCAACTTTAACCAATTCAAGCCTAAAACTACATCGAACCTCCAAATTCACTTCCGATCGCTCTCCTAGCTCATAAATGACCTCCCGGAGCTGACCGAACCATCAGAATTCGATTGCAATCTCTCTAACTCACAAGTCAACATCCAGCTGATTTTTCTCAACTATTCCTTCTTCTAAGAGACTATTTGTCTCAATTTCAACCAAACTCAACCCGGATTGACTCAAACTTACCCAACATGCTTATTACAACATCGACAAGCACATAACGGGGATAAAGGGGTGATAACTCACATGATGACGGGCCGGGTCATCACAAATCTCTATGGAGATATTGAAACGCCATTCGACGATATTATATGAAGACATTATATATCTATCAAGAATGATGATTTCAAGGTGCAATATATTCATTCAAGTTAACATGGCTGATTTGTTCATCAAATCTCTACCAAAGATCTTTCGAAGATGGTGCACAAGATTGGAATGCAAATGCTCAAGGATGTGAATTGATGCTCTCGCGAGGGGGAGTTAATGTGCGTTGCACTCTTTTTTCCTTACAAGGTTTTGTCCCACTGGGTTTTCCTTGCAAGGTTTTTAACGAGGCAACCAATAGGCGCATTTCTAAATGTGTGTACTCTTTTTCCTTTTCTTGAATTTTTTTCCATTGGGTTTTCTTTAGTTAAGGTTTTAACGAGGCACATTATCTGTTGAATAGATATTCAAGAGGGAGTGTTATAAATCGAATTCTATTTATGGTGAATGTCCATATTTAGAGAGATTCTGGGATTTATTACTTGGTGGCTATGTAAGTCTCTCCCTACAAAATAAAGGGTTCTAGTCAATTGTAATTCATCACAAATAAATAAGAACTCTCTCTCTCCCTACTTTTTTTTTATTTTTTATTATTTCATAGCAAAAACATTTTTAAAGGAAAAGAATTAGAAAAAAATGAAAACATTTTTTTACATCAACTGACATGTGTTGGGCGGGTGCCCTTCACTATCCAACACAAATTTGAGTTTAACATTTTAATGGTGTACTTATTTCAATTTGAAATAGTCTAAAAATTATTAGTCCGTAGCTGACAATTTTAATATAATGGAAGTATGTTCTCTTTTCTTTTACTTTAAATTATAAATAAAATTATAAAAGGTATATTACAGAGAAGAAATGTACAATTAAGAAGTCTCTAGAATATATTTTTGTTTGAGCATTCAACAAAAGCTATTTACGTGGAGTCGTCAGTGGAATAATACGCAACAATAAGGGAGAATGAATATTACGAGAAGTATCCAACAACATCACGTATCCAGGCTGAACTCCTAGCACTACGGCATGCCCTTCAAATAATTAGCAAGGAAAACATATTCCCAATTGAAGTTGAAACAAATGTCACAAAGGTCGTTCTCTTTCTTGATGAAGATTATCCTACTCAAAAAGATTTAATTTATGAATGCAGGTGGTTAATGAAGAAGGCACTGCAACATGGGGAGACCATAATGAAGCACAACTTCCGTGAAGGAAACATGGTAGCACACCTGTTGGCAAAAGAAGTCGTAATGTGTCCTAGTTATAATAAAACTCGTTATTTGTCACCACCTACCTTTGCAATAGATGCTTATTGTAAGGACCATGATGGACATAACTATGTTAGTAGGGGCGGATGTACGCTTGCTCAAGCGGTGTCATGCGACACCGCTTCGTCGGACAATTTTACTAAATATATGTACTACTACTTTACATCAACAGATAAGTAGGTAAAAAAGACATCACATGACATAAGTTTTGTCTTAGTGTGTTGGTTTTGTGCTTGATTTTGCTCTAAAAGGTCAGAGGTTCAAACCTCAACTAACACATTTTTTTTTGTATAAATATAAATATTTGAGAGAGCCTTTGTGGTTAAAAGTTGTGATGAAATAGAATTGAACTCAAAAGTCAAAACCTTTTCTAAGTTCTAACTTAAGACTCAACAAAACCAATAAGTTAATGTTATTTCTTATCTAAAAGTATGATAATCAAAATAATATTCCAGTTCTTCTAAAAATTTTGACATCACTTATAAAAATTCCTGCGTACGCCCATGTATGTTAGATCATGTGGTATGAATGTGTGTAGTACTCTAGTAGCATTAGGAAATGACATTGCCTTACAAGACTTTTCTCTATTATGTACTAATGGCAATGCTATGGGTATCGTACCCTAACTTGCTACAATTTTTACTATTAACTAATTTTTTCTGTTGCACATATATCCCAAGTTATTTAGTACATGACAACAATCAATTGCCAATATACTAACACTAAAAAAAGATTAAATGTATTACAATTTTTTTTGTTGCGATCTTTTGTTTATTCTATTGTTGTTTTGCTTTATTTGGTATACAATGTAGTAACTTTTATCTTCATGTTATTGTGCCTTTATTCACTAAAAATACATATTTCATTTGTGTCTTGTACTATCTATCACTTTAATAAGTTAGAAAATAAACTTCAAGCTAAACTTCAATTGTTGAAATAGTAGCACACTGCTGACATCTAGTAATCCCTAAGCTATTTTAGCGTTTAGTTAGAAGCTTTTTTTGGAATTGCAAAGACTTATTAGCATTTTTAGGAGATCCAACAGTGAATACAATCCAAGTTTTGAGTAAATTAATCAAATAAAAGCGATAAGTAAAAAGAAAAACATCAATGAAAAAAGGCAATCCTAAAATGTTTAATATGAACAATGTGATTGATCACCTTAAGCACGAGGCGCAAGTAAACAACTACTTTAGTAACATATGAGGAAAATCTAAAGGGATTAGTTAAGGGATTTTTTTCTATCTATACCATATATGAAATCTTATTACAAAAAATGTGCATATTGGTAAATTATCCGCCTTGTGCACTATTTTTCTACAATTTTTATACCATTCATTAATTAGTAATTAATAGTAGCTAAATCTTCCTAATATTGCGCGCTAAAAATCAGGAAAAGAATATCCTAATTGATTTAGTGACCTTAACAGCTACAAATCTTCCTAGTATGCCGCCTCTCTCTCCCTCCCTATTGATTTATACATAACAGCTAACTATTTTGTTAACAACTAATTAATGTAGTTTCCATAAATAGCATCAATAACCGTTGGATGCCTGCTACACTAACGTAGTTTTTCTCAAACCCATTTCTGACTTTTAAAAGACCATGCACTTTAGATTTATAAAATTTGATTCAAGTTCACAAAATAATTAGATTTATACATAACAGCTAACAAAATTTTCTATTTCTTTTTAAAAAATTCCTACAAAAAAACTACAAATAAACTACAAATCAGTTTTAATATTGTATAAAGTTGTATTGTTTTTAAGGGTATCTACAAAATTACTACATTAAACTACAAGGCGGGTAATTACTATATAATGGATTGAGTACAATAAACTACATTTAACTACAATTAAAATATATTTTACTACATAATAACTGAGAACAACTACAATAAAAAATGTTAGTATAACTACAATTTAATTACAAAACCACTGAAAATAACTACAAATCTACCACAAATATAAACTACAATTTAACTACAAATATATTAACGATTCATATAAAAATATAAAATAACGACAATTAAACCTCAAAATTGAGACAAATTAAAATGTTTCCAGAAACTCGTGGCCTTTGTATGTAATCTAATACACATGAAGAGTTTGAAAATCAGAACCACCATAATTCAAGGAGAAATAATACTCCCTCACCACCTATTTGCTTCCATGACGTTATTACCATGTACCAACCTTTACATGCTTGATGCCTTCTTTCCTCCATTCTTATGATGAATAGTATCGAGTTGTATTTGTGAGATCAATCGCCATTGTCAGGTACAACATCGTCATTGTCAGGTACAACATCGTCATTGTCAGGTACAACATTGTCGTGGGGAGGGGGGTGGGGGTGAGGAACGAAAAATTTTAAAATTAGAAGAGAGAGAAGCGGGTAACAAAATAAATTGGGAGATTTTATCCCTAAATACACTCCTACATTTAATGATAACTTAATTAAAGCCTTAATTTGAATTATGGTACATAAATTGAAACTTGGTATGCTTAAATGTAATAAACACAAACCTTAAACATGGTTGGTAATAAGGTTTTGTATATGGTATACACATGTAAAAATTCCATTAGTTAATGCATACATTTGGACACCACCATTGGATTAATTACACATCAATTTTCCTTTTATTCAATAATAAGGTTAATTTAGAAAATGGTCATATAACTATGACTTTTTTTTTAATCAAAGTTATATAACTTTGTTTTCTCACACGAAAATTATACAACTTTTTTTACCAAAGTTATATAACTTTATTTCTCACATAAAAATCATAAAACTTTCACTAACTCTTGCAAAATTATTGTGACCGGAAAATATAATTTTTCTGTAGTATTTTCTTATTCTAGTTTTTTTTTTCTCTCTCTCTCTCTCTCTCTCTCTCTCTCTCTCTCTCTCTCTCTCTCTCTCTCTCTCTATATATATATATATATATATATATATATATATATATATATATATATATATATATATATATATATATATATATATATATATTGGGTAGCGAATGAAACTAGTTTTAGCCAATCGATCAGTTTTATATTTTTTCCTTAAAATAAGAATGACACAGTCCAACCCAACCCAATACCCATATACATAAATTAAAATAACATTAAAAGTGAAACTCTTCCCCGTATAAAACTTAGCTTGGAATGCATGAGATTCTCACGAAAAAAATAAGTATAATTAGAGAGCGCATAAACAAAAATTCTATCAATTTAAATGGAAATCTTGAAAAATAAAATAGAAGATAGAAGTATTGTGTTCTCAAAGATTCACTTTTAATATTAGTTTAATTTATATAGTTGGATATTGGATCGGGTGGATCAGGTCAATCGGCTCATTCCTATTTTAATTAGATTATTACTTATAGACTAAAAATAAAAAATAAAAAAATCATGGAATAAGAAAATATTATTAAAATTTGTATTTTCCAGTTATTATGATTTTTATGTGAGTTAGTACAAATTTTATGGTTTTTTATGTGAAAAGTTGAAAATATAGTTATATAACTTTGATAAAAAAAATAATAATTATACGATCATTTGTGAAATTTAATCTTCAAAAGTATCATTGCCGAAAAATCTTCCAAAAGGGCATGCAATACATGTATATATTTTATTGCGGCTTAGAAAAATTTGCATACACTAAGACATGTATAAAGTATGATATATAAGTACATAAATATTTAACGTAGCACATGTTTAAAATTATCTTTATCCTGGGCAAAAAGTAATCCGACCGCGGATATTGCAATTTGTCCATTAAATCTATCATACTTGTCCATAATTTCTTCCCTTTCTTAGTAATCCAAATCCATGTCTTAGGCTTTTGATGAATACAAAGGCAAACACGATTCTTATATGGAATTTCTTTTTAATCATGATGATTCCTCCACATATTAACGGCACATTAATGACGCTAATAAGCATCAGCCTAAAAGAAAATTTGTAATAGGCTTTGTATTACAGTTAATGCAATGAGTGCCAATATTTCATCTGGAAAAAAAACACATCATGTTATAAAATATAACTCAACCAATTTAACTGTTCCCCTAAGTTCATTCCTGCTATGGTGATTTGACGGGAGAGTCGGTTCTGAAATTTGGAACATTTTGGGACACTTCGTCCCTAAATGAGAGCTTTAAAGCTAGAAAATGGTCCGTAGCCGGAACAGTGTTAAGACGATCTCGGAACGGAAATCCGATGGTTCCATTAGCTCCGTTAGGTGATTTCGGGGTTGGGAGCGCGTTCGGAATGTATTTTGGAGGTCCGTAGCTCAATTAGGCTTGAAATGCCGAAGGTTGAAATTTTGGCGAATCCGAACGATAGGTGAGATTTTGATCCGGGGGTCGGAATGGAATTCCGACAATTTCTGTAGCTTCGTTATGTGATTTTGGATTTGTCCGCAAATTTTCAGGTCATTCGGACGTCGTTTGGTCGGGTTTTTGATTAAATGCGTGTTTTGGAAGTTTTAGAAGAACTTAAGCTTGAATTCGATGAAATTTGATGGTATTGGCGTTGTTTGATGCATGTCGATGATTGGAACAAGTTTGCATGATGTTTTAGGAGGTGTTAGTATTTTTGGTTGAGGTCCGGGGGCCTCGGGGTGATTTCGGATGGTTAACGGGAACTTTTGAAGTTGGAAAACTTCATAATAGGCGAAGATGTAAATGAGTGTGCACAAGACCTCACTTTAAACGATCATATCTCCCGTTATATAAAGAGTTGTGTGAGCTACAACCTATCAAATTAAAGCCCTTTGAGTCTAGTTTCCAACGCAACAAACCGTTCGTCATTTGGAGGTGTATACAGAAAGTTATGACTATTTTTCTGGGCATGTGTCAGTAGCGCGGCCTTAGCGCGGGAGCGCTAGTAGCCCGCGCTAATGGATTTCTTTCTGCCTCAACTCGCGCTAATTAGCGCGGGCGCGCTAGTAGCAGTCCCTAAATATACCTAAGGACGGGAAATGACAGATTTTGAGTCATTTCTCAAGCCTAGGGCTTCCCCAACACCCCCAATTCGACCAAGGCACTCAATTGCACTCCTAAGGTAAGCTTTTAAGTGTGTTTTCATGGTGATTTCTCTTCTCAATCACTAGTTACAACATGATTTTTGGTTGAATTTCATAGGATTTCTTCAAAATCTCAAGAACACCCCAAAGTTTGTCTTTCAAGATTTGATCTACAAGAGGTAATCCTACACCTTAGACTTACCCATATGGTGTTATTATGAGAATATGAGTATGAATCAAGTATTACAACTTATGGCATGGTAATTGGAAGTCATAAATTCCCAATTTAAATACATGAACATGGTAGGGATTTAAAGGTGTTTATTTGATGGAATTTTTGTTGGTTGGGTGTGAATGGATGGTCATACATGTGTATTTGGAAGTTATAAATTGGTTAGGAATGATGGTGAGATGAATTGTTGGTTAATGGTGATAGTTGGAAGAATCAATACTATAGTTATGAGGTGAAAATAACCATGCCTACAAGGTGTTTGATAATATGCCTAAATGGCATAAGTTATGGAATTTATGATCAATATTGGCCCTATTGAATGTTGAATTGTGGATTGAAGTTACATAACTATATTGGATCATCGTAGTATCATTAAGGGGCGAATTTCGGATATGTATGGCTAAAAACCCCGTCTTTTAGAATCGAGCTTCATCGATGTTTGTGTGATCTTGGTCATTTTTCATAATTTTTCGTATTAGCTTAGAATTTAATTGTAGAATAAATTACTTGAATTATTATTTACAATTTGCAATTTAATTGGATAGAGTTGAGCCACTCGGAGTCGGATACTCGTGGCAAGGGAGTCGTTTCTTAGCGGCTTTGTACCGGAATTGAGGTAAGTGGCTTGTCTAACCTCGTGTGGGGGAACCTTTACCCCTAGGATTTTTATGTGAAAGTTTAAATGCCTTGTACGCGAGGTGACGAGCGTGTACATGCGCTGGTTGTTGAACACATACTTTATATAAAATGTCTAATTTGTGATATCCCTGTTTTTAGCCGATTAATCTGATATTCTTACCCGGTAGTAGTTAGAAAATCATGATTAGGTAGTACTTTATGACTAGTTGCCTAATTGCCTTACTTGAGCTTCTTGATAGTTGTTGGCACTAATTTTGGAAAAGTTGTAGTTAAGCATATTATATTTTCTCTGCGTTTTCCTTTATTTGTTATGTTTGTGGACTGCGGGTTCAATTCCCGGAGACCCAGGGCTGTGGGTTCGATTCCCAGAGACCCGGAGTGATATTGGTAGGGACTACGGGTTCGATTCCCGAGATCCTGAGTTATTGGTAGGGACTACGGGTTCGATTCCCGAGATCCTGAGTTATTGGTAGGGACTACGGGTTCGATTCCCGAGATCCTGAGTTATTGGTAGGGACTACGGGTTCGATTCCCGAGATCCCGAGTTATTGGTAGGGACTACGGGTTCGATTCCCGAGATCCCGTGATATTGGTAGGGACTACGGGTTCGATTCCCGAGATCCTGAGTTATTGGTAGGGACTACGGGTTCGATTCCCGAGATCCCGAGTTATTGGTAGGGACTACGGGTTCGATTCCCGAGATCCTGAGTTATTGGTAGGGACTACGGGTTCGATTCCCGAGATCCTGAGTTATTGGTAGGGACTACGGGTTCGATTCCCGAGATCCCGAGTTATTGGTAGGGACTACGGGTTCGATTCCCGAGATCCTGAGTTATTGGTAGGGACTACGGGTTCGATTCCCGAGATCCTGAGTTATTGGTAGGGACTACGGGTTTGATTCCCGAGATCCTGAGTTATTGGTAGGGACTGCGGGTTCGATTCCCGGAGATCCTGAGTTATTGTGATATTATTGAGACATGGGCTGCGGGTTTGATTCCCGGAGACCCAGAGGTACTGTCAATGGGACGGTGGGTTCGATTCCCACAAGTCCTGGACGTGTTTTATTGAGTTGGTTATTTGTTGTTAGCTTAATTGTAGACGGTTGCAGTAATCATTTTATTGTTGTTATTGCGGGAGTTATTATCATTTAAACTGTTTATTATTGTTATCATCACTATATTATTGTTTCTCAGTAGGGCCATGACCTTCCTCGTCACTACTCCATCGAGGTTAGGCTTGGCACTTACTGAGTACCGCTGTGGTGTACTCATGCTACTCTTATGCACACTTTTGTTGTGCAGATCCAGGTACATCAGGGCAGGCTCATATCAGGTGATTCAGCAGCGTTTTGGGAGACCTCGAGGTATGATCTGCTACGTCCGCGGATCCAGAGGCCTTCCTTCTATTCTATTAGTACTAGTAGATATTTTTCCTTCACTTCGTTGTTAGATTCTCTCTATACATAGAGCCACAGTTGTATATTCCCTTTTAGTCTGTGTTACCCGTGGGATTCCGGATCTTGGTGGTGTTTCATACAGTGTGTTTTGACGGATGTATGTGCCAAGCGGCACGGATTACATTTCTTTTTATGCTATATTCCGCTAAATCTTATTTAAATGTTCATAATTGTATATTCCGCAACGTGTTAGGCTTACCTAGTCATGGAGACTGGGTGCCATCACGACATGTTCACGATTGGTGAACTAGGGTCGTGACAAGTTGGTATCAGAGCTCTAGGTTCATAGGAGTCACGGGACACGGACCGGTTACTTAGAGTCTCGCTGATCGATACGGAGACGTCTGTATTTATCTACGGGGGGCGATGTAACTGTTTAGGAAACTCTTCAATTCTTTGAATTCCTTATCGTGCGCCATTTATTCGGTTAGAGCCTATGTCATATGTTCTTTTGCATCCACTCGTGTATTGAAATTGCGCACTCGGTATCAAGTATGCGCCGACGGTTCGTGATGCTGCACAGGGATTTCAAGGGAGTCAAGAATTTACTCAAACCATTGTTACCGCGTGTCAGCCATATCGATAATGCAAGAGAATTGAGAGATCTTCAATTGTGCACATGGGGGTGCACTAGGTTCTGAATTTTCGGTTGATAAGTACGGTCTTGAAAAGGTTTACTTAACTGCCTAATCGTCACGAGAATGATAAAATCACAAGGTGGATGTAGATCTAAAGATAGTTGGTGGTAATAAAGCCTATATGGTTCACATGAGATATCTATTTAGCGAAGGATTCAGCCAGTAGAGATACTGGGGGGAAATGAGTTTAACTGTCTTAAGAAGGACATGTACCAAACGAATGTCTTTGGCTTGCCTTATGATGAAAACGTACGAATGTTAAAGGCTAGTATCATGGATTAGCAAGATGTATCTTAAGGCTTCGTGTCAAGTGAAAGGATTTCACTATCAACGATCTAATTACAGGTCATGTGTCATATCAGATTTGGCCTGCGATGTATTTAGGTGTTATTCAAAAGTTCTTGAAAACTTGCGGATGAGCAAGAGTTGAGGCTCGTATGGTATAATGTTGGGACTTTATATGTTCCTGTGTCCCTAATAAACTCTGCATTTTTTATCAGCAAGGAAATATTTGACAAGGGCTACATGGTGCTTCGTAGGTGTGTGAGAATCATAGTATGTTTTAAGGTGTCGTTGGTAGAGAATGCTCGGTGCATGGAGCGGGGTAATGTTTGGTTGTATCGGAATGAGGTCATACCCTATGGGGTCAGAGTGCTAATAGAGCACAAGTGATTATGTTCGTAGGTTCAAGTGAATTGCAGTTGAATAAGAGTAGATGACTTGAGTGAATGTTTCTAATGTGCTCGAGAGTCGTGTAATAGTGGCTTTGAGCTAGTGGGAGAGTCTCACCGCTTATGATTTGGGTCGCATGGCTAATTACCTTCGTGAATTTTGGATACTAGCGTATTAAGGGGTTATTGCAGCCACGGGAAAAGGACCATGTGTGATAATTTAAGTATATGAATTGTTGAATGCATGTTATGGTTAGCCTTGCTGGCTCATGTTCAAACTTGAGGGAAAATTTATGAGTTATGCCTCGTATAGGTGCAGGCTTCGCGGGAAGTGATCCCGTTGGGTGCTTTATTGAGGGGGTATTCATATGTTATAAAAATTGGGTGAGTGTGGTTGAAATAAGCTAGGTATTGAAGGGAGATATTTACATTTCTAAGGCAATCCAGGATAAACTGGAAGGAAGTAGATTGATCAGCCATAGTTGAGTTGGCGTATTGGTGTCAATGATCGATTCATGCAACGTGATCGAATTATGCATGTGATTTGTGGCGGTGCATTTGAGACTTGTCGGCCGCGGTGATTGATGTAATTCTGAAGTATTCTTCTGTTAAGGGCCTGTTATGAGTAGGCAGATCTCGGGAAGGGTTATGTTGGCTTGGACCACTACTTAGAGATTGGCATATTCGATGGTTATGAGAATTCGCCGTATGTTGTTATAGTTCTCCTGCAGTGAGCTAAATGGAAAGTCTTATGTGATGTAATATTAGCCTATCGTCAGTTCTAGAGCTATGATGGAAATTGTGTCTATCGAATATCGGCACGTGATATGCAGTGAGTGGTATGAAATTTGAAGTAAGGACCAAGGTCATAGTTTGGTCAATGAATGTGATATAAAGAGCTCGGATGAGCAGAAAAGGAGTTTCGGTGTTTTGAGTAAGATGGGTATTAACATCGGTATCATTTGAGATCGGTGTTCTGCGAGAAAGGCTTTGCACCCCGGATTGGGGACTCCTGATCGCTTTTAGTGTCAGCGCAGCCGGTGGGTTGAATGTGCAGGCCCGTTTAATTATTCGGAGGATGGTGGGAGCTTGACCCACAAGAAGATTGTATAGGTGTGACTTGTAGTCACTTGATTGGTTAGAAATTTAAACCAAGTATGAGGATTTTGGTGATATCATTCATTTGAGAATTTATGCCTGGAGGGCACTCTACTTATTGGGTTATAGACCTGTGAAATATTATTGACTTAGCTTGGCACGACCAGGATAGACTTAAGGTCGGTGGATAGATTTAAATGTGGAAGTGAGCCTTGCGTCAGGCCGGTTGTGTTTCTTCCAGCAATGCGCCCCTTATGGAGGGGTAGTCGCGGTCTTATTTCGCGGTTAGTTAATTCATGTAAAGATATATTGCACCGTATGAGTTGTGAGACGGCTTGGTAAGTTCCTTATGTGTTGAGGTTCCGCTCAGCGGCGATGTTATATGAGCATGATGGCTCTTGAGACTTAGATCATATATCGCACCTCAGTCGCACCTCAGTTGTGCTTAGCGCTATATGTTTCATTGTGTCTGATATCATGCACCTTAGTGTGCTTATGATCGATATTCGGTATTTTGATGTGACGAGCTATTCAGCTCGACATATGACTCCTTGTGTGAGTTTTATATTGTTGGGATCGGGTGGCACACCGCCATGGTTATATTGTTGGGATCGGGTGGCACGCCGCCATGGTTATATTGTTTGGATCGGGTTGCACGCCGCAACAGTGTGATGTTTATTTCAGTGTCCATAATTGCTTTTATGTGTTCTGTTTCCTATTTTCCGAGGAAGTCCATGTTAGTGTGAGAGTTGAATGGTTCTCTCTAGTGTTCGCCTTCCTTTTGGTACCACGTACGAATTAATAGCCTACTAGCACATTGTGTCATCTTGTGGGACTTTTGATTATGTCTGATGTGGCTTATCGCCTGAGCAGTTCGTACTGGGTGAGATGAGATTATGTGATTTGGGGTCGGTGCAAACTGATTATATGAAGTATATTATAGAGGAAAGGATCATCCTCTAGTTTAGGACAAGGTAATGGATCCTGTCAGGAGTATAGACCCAATGAATTGTTGATTCAGTAGTTGGTTATGGATATCGGCACATCTCTTCCGTCGTGTCGGTATTGTAAAAGTTGGAACGAGACCTATGTAGATCGTGAGGTGCAATGGGAGCATCTGATTCGTTGAATTTTTGGCTAATTTGATCATAAAATATTATCGTGATCCTGTGGATTTTGTGTTGTAAGGTAAGAATCCAGCAAGGTTATGCAGTCATGTTTGAGGACGGCGTTTGAGGAATATTGAGTGATCTCTTGATGAAAACAAGCCTGACACAGAATTTCGGATGTTGGAATTAGGCTCTAAGACTTAATTGTTTGAACAAGAGGGAATATCTTCAAACTATATCAGGCTAATGTGCTCAGCTGAGTCCTAGATTTATTGGCCCTTTTGAGATTTTGAGGCATGTTGGGGAGGTTGCTTATGAGTTGGCCTTACCTCCCACCCTAGCCGGAGTCCATCCCGTATTTCATGTCTCTATGGCCCGGAGGTACCATGGTGACCCGTCGCATGTGTTGGATTTCACTTCTGTTCAGCTAGACGAGGATCTGTCTTATGTTGAGGAGCTAGTGGCCATCCTGGACAGGCAATTCAGGAAGCCAAGGTCAAAGAACATCGCTTCGGTAAAGGTTCAGTGGCGGGGTCAGCCAGTCGAGGAGGCGACTTGGGAGACCGAGCAGGATATGCGCAGCCAGTACCCTCATCTTTTCACTACTCCGGGTATGTTTTCTATGCTCGTTCGAGGACGAACGAATCTTTTAAGTGTGGGAAGATGTAACGACCCGACCGGTCGTTTTAGAAAATTACGCCCCAAACCCCAATTTAACTGTTCCCCTAAGTTCATTCCTGCTATGGTGATTTGACGGGAGAGTCGGTTCTGAAATTTGGAACATTTTGGGACACTTCGTCCCTAAATGAGAGCTTTAAAGCTAGAAAATGGCCCGTAGCCGGAACAGTGTTAAGACGATCTCGGAACGGAAATCCGATGGTTCCATTAGCTCCGTTAGGTGATTTCGGGGTTGGGAGCGCGTTCGGAATGTATTTTGGAGGTCCGTAGCTCAATTAGGCTTGAAATGCCGAAGGTTGAAATTTTGGCGAATCCGAACGATAGGTGAGATTTTGATCCGGGGGTCGGAATGGAATTCCGACAATTTCTGTAGCTTCGTTATGTGATTTTGGATTTGTCCGCAAATTTTCAGGTCATTCGGACGTCGTTTGGTCGGGTTTTTGATTAAATGCGTGTTTTGGAAGTTTTAGAAGAACTTAAGCTTGAATTCGATGAAATTTGATGGTATTGGCGTTGTTTGATGCATGTCGATGATTGGAACAAGTTTGCATGATGTTTTAGGAGGTGTTAGTATTTTTGGTTGAGGTCCGGGGGCCTCGGGGTGATTTCGGATGGTTAACGGGAACTTTTGAAGTTGGAAAACTTCATAATAGGCGAAGATGTAAATGAGTGTGCACAAGACCTCACTTTAAACGATCATATCTCCCGTTATATAAAGAGTTGTGTGAGCTACAACCTATCAAATTAAAGCCCTTTGAGTCTAGTTTCCAACGCAACAAACCGTTCGTCATTTGGAGGTGTAAACAGAAAGTTATGATCATTTTTCTGGGCATGTGTCAGTAGCGCGGCCTTAGCGCGGGCGCGCTAATTGCTCGCGCTAATGGATTTCTTTCTGCCTCAACTCGCGCTAATTAGCGCGGGCGCGCTAGTAGCAGTCCCTAAATATACCTAAGGACGGGAAATGACAGATTTTGAGTCATTTCTCAAGCCTAGGGCTTCCCCAACACCCCCAATTCGACCAAGGCACTCAATTGCACTCCTAAGGTAAGCTTTTAAGTGTGTTTTCATGGTGATTTCTCTTCTCAATCACTAGTTACAACATGATTTTTGGTTGAATTTCATAGGATTTCTTCAAAATCTCAAGAACACCCCAAAGTTTGTCTTTCAAGATTTGATCTACAAGAGGTAATCCTACACCTTAGACTTACCCATATGGTGTTATTATGAGAATATGAGTATGAATCAAGTATTACAACTTATGGCATGGTAATTGGAAGTCATAAATTCCCAATTTAAATACATGAACATGGTAGGGATTTAAAGGTGTTTATTTGATGGAATTTTTGTTGGTTGGGTGTGAATGGATGGTCATACATGTGTATTTGGAAGTTATAAATTGGTTAGGAATGATGGTGAGATGAATTGTTGGTTAATGGTGATAGTTGGAAGAATCAATACTATAGTTATGAGGTGAAAATAACCATGCCTACAAGGTGTTTGATAATATGCCTAAATGGCATAAGTTATGGAATTTATGATCAATATTGGTCCTATTGAATGTTGAATTGTGGATTGAAGTTACATAACTATATTGGATCATCGTAGTATCATTAAGGGGCGAATTTCGGATATGTATGGCTAAAAACCCCGTCTTTTAGAATCGAGCTTCATCGATGTTTGTGTGATCTTGGTCATTTTTCATAATTTTTTTGTATTAGCTTAGAATTTAATTGTAGAATAAATTACTTGAATTATTATTTACAATTTGCAATTTAATTGGATAGAGTTGAGCCACTCGGAGTCGGATACTCGTGGCAAGGGAGTCGTTTCTTAGCGGCTTTGTACCGGAATTGAGGTAAGTGGCTTGTCTAACCTCGTGTGGGGGAACCTTTACCCCTAGGATTTTTATGTGAAAGTTTAAATGCCTTGTACGCGAGGTGACGAGCGTGTACATGCGCTGGTTGTTGAACACATACTTTATATAAAATGTCTAATTTGTGATATCCCTGTTTTTAGCCGATTAATCTGATATTCTTACCCGGTAGTAGTTAGAAAATCATGATTAGGTAGTACTTTATGACTAGTTGCCTAATTGCCTTACTTGATAGTTGTTGGCACTAATTTTGGTAAAGTTGTAGTTAAGCATATTATATTCTTCTGCGTTTTCCTTTATTTGTTATGTTTGTGGACTGCGGGTTCAATTCCCGGAGACCCAGGGCTGTGGGTTCGATTCCCAGAGACCCGGAGTGATATTGGTAGGGACTGCGGGTTCGATTCCTGAGATCCTGAGTTATTGGTAGGGACTACGGGTTCGATTCCCGAGATCCTGAGTTATTGGTAGGGACTACGGGTTCGATTCCCGAGATCCTGCCTAATTGTCTTACTTGAGTTTTCTTGATAATCGCTGGCGCTGTTTATCGGCGAAGTTATAGTTAAGCATATTATACTTCTTTCTGTGTACTCCTTTACTCGCTGTGTTTGTGGACTGCGGGTTCGATTCCCGGAGATCCTGAGATTTATTGGAATGTGGACTGCAGGTTCGATTCCCGGAGATCCTGAGATTTATTGGAATGTGGACTGCGGGTTCGATTCCCGGAGATCCTGAGATTTATTGAGATGTGGACTACGGGTTCGATTCCCGGAGATCCTGAGATTTATTGAGATGTGGACTACGGGTTTGATTCCCGAGATCCCGAGTTATTGGTAGGGACTACGGGTTTGATTCCCGAGATCCCGAGTTATTGGTAGGGACTGCGGGTTCGATTCCCGGAGATCCTGAGTTATTGAGATATTATTGAGACATGGGCTTGCGGGTTCGATTCCCGGAGACCCATGGGTACTGTCAATGGGACGGTGGGTTCAATTCCCACAGGTCCTGGACTTGTTTTATTGAGTTGGTTACTTGTTGTTAGCTTAATTGTAGACGGTTGCGGTAATCATTTTATTGTTGTTATTTCGGAATTATTATCATTTAAACTGCTTATTATTGTTATCATCATTATATTATTGTTTTCTCAGTAGGGCCCTGACCTTCCTCGTCACTACTCCATCGAGGTTAGGCTTGGCACTTACTGAGTACCGCCGTGGTGTACTCATGCTACTCTTCTGCACACTTTTGTTGTGCAGATCCAGGTACATCAGGACAGACTCATATCAGGTGATTCAGCAGCGTTTTGGGAGACCTCGAGGTATGATCTGCTACGTCCGCGGATCCAGAGGCCTTCCTTCTATTCTATTAGTACTAGTAGATATTTTTCCTTCACTTCGTTGTTAGATTCTCTCTATACATAGAGCCACAGTTGTATATTCCCTTTTAGTCTGTGTTACCCGTGGGATTCCGGATCTTGGTGGTGTTTCATACAGTGTGTTTTTGACGGATGTATGTGCCAAGCGGCACGGATTACATTTCTTTTTATGCTATATTCCGCTAAATCTTATTTAAATGTTCATAATTGTATATTCCGCAACGTGTTAGGCTTACCTAGTCATGGAGACTGGGTGCCATCACGACATGTTCACGATTGGTGAACTAGGGTCGTGACAAGTTGTTTGGACATACAATTTTAAAACTGTTATAAAATATAACTCAAAGTAACAATATGGAACAAGAAAATAAAAGCAATTTTGTAAAACATGAACAAGAAATAGAGATAGAGAGAAGGAAGAGATTTTCTTCTTCAATTGTGTGTAAATTTCCATTGCAATTACATAGCCTTTTATAGGCATAAAAAGTAAAGATGATGGACATAAAATAGGAGATCTAATATTTAGCTATTCACAACATGGGCATCCAATGTAGTATCCAATGTAGTATCCAATGTAGCATCTAATGAATAAACTATTTATAACACCCCCCCTTGGAAATCCATGTAAGATAATGTGCCTCATTAAGAACTTACAAAAAAATATTGTGATGTACATAGTTATTTATAATATGCATTGCTTGCTGCCTCATTAAAAACCTTACCAGGAAAACCCAGTGGGACAAAACCTTGGTTAAGGAAAAGAGTGCAGTATGTAGTTACTCCCCCTGACGAAAAATCACTTAATGTCTCGAAGACGTCGCATTCCAATCTTATATATCAGCTTTTCAAATATTGAGGTTGATAATGCCTTAGTGAACAGATCAACAAAATTATCACTTGAACGAACTTGTTGTACATCTATATCACCATTCTTCTGAAGATCATGAGTGAAAAAGAATTTTGGTGAAATGTATTTTGTTCTATCTCCTTTGATATATCTTCCTTTCAATTGAGCTATGCATACAACATTGTCTTCATAGAATATTGTTGGAATATTCTCTTTCTAAGAAAAACCACATGTTTGTTGAATGTGTTGAGTTAGATCTCAACCAAACGCATTCCCGACTTGCTTCGTGAATGGCTATTATCTCTACATGATTTGAAGAAGTAGCAACCATAGTTTGTTTTGCTGAACACCATGATATGGATGTACCTCCACTTGTAAATAAATAGCCTATCTAAGATCGACCTTTGTATGGATATGACAAATATCCTGCATCTGTATAACCAATCAGTGATGGCTTGGATTCATTTGAATAAAGTAAACCCATATCAATGGTCCCTTGGAAGTATCTGAATATATGTTTAATACCATTCGGGTGTCTTTGTGTTGGCGAAGAACTAAATCTTGCCAATAAGCTTACTGATAAAGCTATTTCTGATCGGGAATTATTGGCAAGATACATTAATGCCCCAATTGCACTAAGATACGGTACTTCGGCACCAAGAAGATCTTCTTCATTTTCATGAGGTCGGGATGGATCTTTCTTTATATCAAATGATCTCACAACCATCGGGGTACTTAATAGATGTGTTTTATCCATATAGAATCGCTTTAAAATCTTTTCGGTGTATGTTTATTGATGGACAAATATTCCATCTTTCATATACTTAATTTGTAGACCAAGACAAAATTTTGTCTTTCCAAGATCTTTCATTTCAAATTCTTTCTTCAAATAGTCTACTATTTTTGGAAGCTCCCGAGGAGTTCCAATGATATTTAAAATCATCAACATACACGGTGATTATAACAAATTCAGATCCAAACCTTTTTATAAGGACACAAGGACAAATTGGATCATTATTGTACCCTTCTTTCAATAGGTACTCACTCAGGCAATTATACCACATGCGCCCTGATTGTTTCGATCCGTATAAGGATTTTTGAAGCTTTATTTGATAAATATCTTGGAAATATTAATATGCTTCAGAAAAATTTAAATCCTTCAATGATTTCCATTATACGCATATCAAGTTTTCATGTATTGCCAGATTAAAGCCTGAAATGATTATATCCACCATAAGAGAACATGTCTCCATATAATCAATATGAGGATATTTACTAATTTTCTTGTGTCACAAGTCGTCTTTATGTCTATCAACTTGAACTTTTTGCACAAGAACACATTTATACCTCCATTGGCTTTATACTTTCAGGTGGTGGGACTATCCATTCAACTTTACATTTTTCAAGTGAAGTCAATTTTCATTGCGTATTTCATTTGGCTAATCATTCATCTGTTCAAATTTCATGACTGATTTGAGCTCAAGATCCTCGTTAATAAAATTGAGCACTACATTATGTTAACATCATCGTCGACGATCATTTTATATCGGTTTAGTTATTACACAATAAAGACATAACTTATTGAGATCTCTTTATCTCATTATTTTCAGGTACATGAGCCTCTCACACGAGGTCTTGCGAAGTGTTATGTCGTGGTGCTCTTCTTGAGCACTTGTCTCGTTATTATGACCATCTTGAACAATTGCCCATCTCCTTCTTCAAGGAGTTTTATCTTTGGAACCGATTGGTCTATTACGCTTCATGTGTGCCATAGACTATGTCCCTCATGGACTTTATTCTATTTGGAGCATTAGCAGCTGAAATATGACATTTAGCTTTGGGTCAGCAAATGCGTCTGGCAATAATTTATACATTAATTATCACTTGAACTTCAAGTTCATATTTTCTTGTACGAGGATCTATATGTATTCATAATAATTTATTTCACGTATCACTTTCTCAGATGTTCATTTTCTCCCCCTAATGTTGGGATTACCAACACATTTCCCAACATTCTTTGGGAACTCACCTCTGTGCATTGTTGTGGCATTATTAAATCATATAGCACATCCATATTTCTATATAGAAATTATTTTGTTCCTGACCCTGAACCGATTGTGATAGGGAGAAAATTTTATAACTTGGCTAGATGCGTACAAGTGCTACAGTATATTAAATAATATATCTCATACCAAATTTCATTTTTTAGAGTTTTGTTCTCATAACCAATGATTTAGCTATAATTGTAGGCGTACAATTTCTGCTAAACCAATATTTAAACTAGTATTATCAAGATAAATCATCACAATTTATATTTTGGAACTGTGCTCTAATAATTTGAGCAAGCAATCTTGCAAAAGCCAACTGCAAGTTAATAATAAATACACATGTGACCATAGAATAGATGCATCTATTAAAATTATCTAATAATAAATGGTCCATATGGCAAGTGACTGGGCCCATATATTTATCACCTTTTATTCGTTCCAGAATCAAGGGATTCAATCCCAACATTAACTGGTATATCATGAGAATAAGCAACACAAGAGAATTCTTAAATAATCTTTTATTCTTCGATATATGCCAATGTAATTCTCAATTATTATTTCGCATCATAAATTGAATCGGAATGGTCAACCGGTCATGCCAACTAATATTTATTTTAAGAAATCTCTAGTTTACTTGTGGCATATGATTCCAGCATCATGCTTATATTTGTGTAGTGCAAATACAAAGAAGTTCGGGTAACCTTTCATATTTACCCGGTATAATTATAGAAATAAGAAGATATTCAATCTTCTTTTCATTTATAGTCTCAATATGCCAAACCACTTTGATTTATACATTTGAAACTCAAAAGGTTTCTTTTGAGACTTACTACCACCAATGCCATGAATAACTTTATTTATTCGGGTAGTAACAAATTCACTCTTTCGGAGCTCTCAATAATTTTGTACTACAAGATATTTTATCACACCATCCATATGGTGAATGTCTCCTTCATGGAGAAAATCATATCATAATAATTGTCATGGCCAAAATCATCATAAGCAAAATTATTTCTTACTTTTATTTTGCCTTTAATAACATTTTGTAAGACATGACAAAATAAATTTTGGTGTACCACATATATGCGACCCATGACACATTCATGTAATGATCACACAATAATATTTATTCTCTTTATTTCACTCAAACATCCCTTAAAGGTGAGTTGTATGATATTCATCTAATCATGAATTGCATGTCTTTATTACTTTATTACATATTGCCACATTCACCTTTAGGAATGGGTCTGCATTTTCAATGCTTATCACAAGTCACATTCTCTTCAAGAAATGGATCATAATTAGCCAATTTGATGGTAAATATTGCCTATATATTTGAAGGACTTATTTGTGAGAACCCTTGTTGTTCTCCTTTTATAATCATTGTGATTATTATTATTATTTAGAACGCTCGCATTTATTGTTCAACCATTTGTCTTCATTTAGACTTATTATGCACTGCTACTACATTCACTTCAAGAATGGAGCTAATCTAGTGGGATAATCTTCATGCTTTTTCATGAAAAATATTTTCTTTTTAGTTATCATTATATCATCAATATGGTATAATGGGATTCAAACCTAATGTATTACATATATAAAGGCCTGTTAGACCATAATAAACTGAGAATCAAACCCAACTCTTATCATTATGGAGTATCAGAATTCAAATCCATATCTTACCTCAAGCTTTAAAATAATGCCAATTTATAATATACATAAAATCAATTAGTACTCTAGTAATATCATATTTATAAGTTCATATGAACTAACACTATAAAAATAATTATTCTACACAAAATAATTAATTATTGTGGTATTGATTAAAAATTGGACATCGATATCTCAATAACCCAAAGCAAATATCACGTCCGCTAATTTGAATAAAATGAATTAATAATTTGATAAATTATTAAGTGGTGCACAAATCTGATATAAAATTGTTATAAAATGAATTAAGTGGTGGACAAATATGATATAAAAATATCATAATAATTTGATAAAAATCGTAAATTAGATAATAACAAAATATGTCTAAACCATATGTCCAATTAGTGTATGGTATTCATTATTAAATTATATACCTTGATTGGCATGACTTAAAATGTATTAAATACATGTAGAAACAATAAACCCTTATTGCACCGAGGTCTTTATCAAGCAATTCCAGTAATAATTTGGTTAAGTGATTTGATGTGACGACCCAAAGGGTCATCACTTGTTTTATTAATCATTCCGAGCTTTTGAGGTCTTGAAAACCTTATTTATAGTTGCCTCGATTTGCGTGCACAGTCCGGGCACAAATCTGGAAAATATTTATGTTGAAATATGTGAAATATGTGAAAAAGTTGAAGAATTTTGATATTAATATTGATATGGTTGACTTTGGTCAACATTTTTGGTAAACGGACCCGGATCCGTGATTTGACTGCTGTCTCAGAAAATCCGTAGAAAAATATGGAACTTGGGCATATGTCCGGAATTGAAATCCGAGGTCTAGAACCCCGGTAAAAGAATTTTTTCTGTTAAATTGTTTTCTGAAAATGTTTAAGGAAAATGAAACTGAATTTTGATTAAAAAGTACTGGTATCGGGCTCGTATTTTGGTTCCGACGCCCGGTACGAGTCATATATATTGGTTAAGCGCTTCCTGTAAAGTTTGGTTGAAAACGGACGTCGTTTGACGTGTTTCGGCCTTAAATTGGAAAGTTTGGAAATTATGAAATTTTAAAGAATTCTTGAGTTTTAAGGCTCAATTCATTGATTTTGATGTTATTTTAGCGATTTGATCGCGCGAGCAAGTTCGTATGATATTTTTGAGTTAGTGTGCATATTTGGTTTGGAGCCCCGAGGGCTCAAGAGCGTTTCGGAGTTGGTTCGGGGTGTTTTTGAACTTAAGAAAAATTGCAGAAATCTGCAGCAGACAATTCTTCATCGTGTTCGCGTCCAGGTGGTCGCGTTCGCGATGGTCAACTTATTTCCTTCAACGCGTTCGCGTCCAGGTAGTCGCGTTCACGATGGCCAACCATTTCCTTCATCGCGTTCGCGTACCGCTACCCGCGATCGCGTAGTATTAAATTTGAACCCAACCCTTTCCTATACGCGTTCGCGTGGCTATTCCCGCGTACGCGTAGACCAAATTGTAAGCCCTCAGAATTTTCTCTTCGCGTTCGCGACAGGCCCTATGCGAACGCGATGTGTAACATCGTTTCTTCATCGCGAACGCGACCGGGGCGTCGCGAACGCGATGAAGAAATTATTGCCCAGTGAATTTAATCCCAAAACAGAACACTTACGGGATTTCTCCCATTTTCACAAAACTCTCTCTTCTCCATAGCTTCTTGGGCGATTCTTGAGCAATCCTTCTTCATACTTCTTGGGTAAGTGATTCTTGACTCTTTTTCTTCATTTTCCATCAATATTATTTGAATTCCTAAGCCTAAACATGTGTAAATGAGTAGAAAAATTAGAGAATTAAGTTTAATAAGGGTTTCAAAGAATTTGCGATTTAGACCTCGTTTTGGAGTCGAACTTAAGAACAAATTGTATATTTGAACTCATGGAGGATTGGGTGAACTTATTTTGGTTCGAAACTTGAGTTTCGATTATGTGGGCCCGGGGTCGATTTTTACTATTCCGGGCAGAATGTTGTAAAAATCATATTTAGCAATATGAACTAGTTTGTTAAGTAGAATTGATGATATTAAATCAATTGTGTATAGATACGATTGGATTGGAGTCAAATTCGAAAGGAAAAGGCATTGCTACGGATTGAATCGTTCGTAAACTTTCGAGTTAAGTGTTTGTTCTATCCTAGTTTGTAGGAATAGGAATTCAGTTATGAATAAATTATTGATTAAGAGTTATTGGTGTTATGACGGTAATGAAGTTAAATTGTTGAAATTATTATCAATTATTGGTTTAAAACCGGTAATTATAAATATTGTTGATATAGAGATTATTGGCTAAATGCCGGTAATATATATATTTATGAATTGGGATCGTGTGGCGCGCCGACCACTTATATATTTATGAATTGGGATCGTGTGGCGCGCCGACCATTTATATATTTATGAATTGGGATCGTGTGGCGCGCCGACCACTTATATATTTATGAATTGGGATCGTGTGGTACGCCGACCACAAAGTGATTTAAATCTTGGCATTGGCCATAGTTGCCGGTAGCCTATTGATATATTTGGGAGCGGGTGGTACGCCTACCACAAGATGTAATTACTGTGATAGTTGGGAGCGGGTGGTACGCCTACCATGAGATATGAAATGAGAAAGGAATTGAGACATGAAAGTAAGATTTATTCGGTGGATTATATTATTCTGGATATCACGAGTTATTGACTATTATTTCAGAGCAAAGTCTTTCCTTATAAATATTTTGTATATATATATATGTATTGTAACTGTACAGGTTTAAGTGGGTGACTGGCCTTAGCCTTGTCACTAGTTCGCTGGGATAGGCCAGGCACTTACCAGCACATGGGGTCGGTTGTGCTGATACTACACTCTGCGCTCTTTTTGCGCAGATACAGGTTACGGACAGCAGCAGCGGCAGTAGCGACTTGTGGATTTTCCGACTAGTGAGATTACGAGGTAGCCTTGCAGGCGTCCGCAGGACCCGTTGTCTCTTCTATCTATGTTTTTCATTCTGTTATCTCATGTAATCGAGATAAACAGCTTGTATTTTCTTTCAGACAATTATGTGTATTATTCTTAGAAGTTCGTGAGTATTGTGACACCGGTCTTGGGTAGTGTATCATGTTTGGGTTTTCTTTATCATATTTGACTAAGTCTTCCGCTAATTTTGATTATTCCGCTGTAATTTATATGTTTTTAATAATAAGAAATTGGTAATTAATGGAGATGTAATTAATATTTGGCTTGCCTAGCTTCCATTTAGTAGGCGCCATCATGACCCCGATGGTGGGAAATCCGGGTCGTGACAAGTTGGTATCAGAGCACTAGGTTGCACAGGTCTCACAACTCACGAACAACATTAGTAGAGTCTGAAGGATCGGTACGGAGACGTCTGTATTTATCCTCCGGAGGCTACGGAGTTAGGAAAATATTCCCTTTATTCTTTCCAGTCGTGCGACTTGATCTTTTAAAATTTTAATTGAACTTATACTCTGTTCTTCCGCAGATGGTAAGGACACGTGCATCCTCATATACTGACCAGCAGCCCGAGGTCCCAGCAGCGGCAGCTCCCGCTAGGGGTAGAGGCCGAGGTCGAGGTCGTCCTAGAGGACAAGGTAGGGGCGGAGCTCAGCCCCGAGCAGCAGCACGAGTGGCAGAACCTCAGGTTCATATCGAGGAGGAAGTTCCAGCCCCAGCAGCTCCAGTAGGCCCAGCTCAGGTCCCAGGAGGAGCTTTATTTTCACCGGATCTTCAGGATGCTTTGGTCCGTATAGCAGGTTTTATGGATCATATCACCAGAGCAGGTTTATTACCGGTAGCACCAGCTACTTCTCAGGCTGGAGGAGGTAATCAGACTCCTGCTACGCGCACTCCGGAGCCACTCATTCCCCATGCTCAGGTTCCTGTGATTCAACCAGTTGAGGCATTTCAGCCTATTATTGTGACTCCGTCTAATGATGGTGCAGCCATGTCTGCTGACACGTTATGGAGGTTGGACAAGTTTACCAAGTTGTTCACTACCACATTCAGTGGCACTCCTTCAGAGGATCCACAGGATTTCCTATACAGCTGCCACGAAGTTCTCCGTACTATGGGTATTGTGGAGACTAATGGTGTGAATTTTGCTAATTTTCGGTTATTTGGTTCCGCCAAGACTTGGTGGAGAGATTATTGTCTATCCAGGCCAGCGGGATCGTCATCTTTGACTTGGGAGCAGTTTGCAGAATTATTCTTGGAAAAGTTCCTTCCAGCAACTCAGCGGGAGGTTATGCGCAGACAATTTGAGCGTCTTCATCAGGGTTCTATGTCTGTCACACAGTACGAGACTAGGTTCGTGGACCTGGCTCGTCATGCTCTTATCATACTTCCCACAGATCGGGAGAGAGTGTGAGCACGTGATTTTTACCCTACATATGAGTTATTCCCATAAAATTCAAAATAAACAAGTTTTCCTTATTTTTTACAATTTTGTGTATTAATTAGTTGCATGAAAATTAATATAAAAAAATACAAAAATATGCATTTGCAGTTAGGAATTTAATTTCACATTTTTTAGTATCAATTTGTTTTAAAACAAAATGTAAAGAAAATAACAAAAATGGTCCATCTTGCATTTTTAGTTTAAATATGTTTTAGTTTGCATTTTTACTAATGGATAGGAAATAGATTTTAGTGTCAAGCATTTTAATAAAATTAGAAAAAATAACTAAAAAAAACAATTACAAAATAAATAAAATAAGTGGGCTATCATAGTAAGAGACCTGAATTGGGCCATTTTTCTTTAATTTTCCATAGCCCAAATACCAAAAACCCACCTAATTGAGCCCAACTCATTATTAAACCCTACCCATTTCCCTACTTAAGAAAGCAAAAAAAAACCCTAGAGAGAGTACCCAGCCGTCACCCCCTTCTCCACCTTGAGAACCCTTTCTTCTTCTTGGATTTTAGAACAAGATAATAACATAACACAGAACAAGAACCCTAGCGGAGAAAAAGAAGCCAGCCGCCGCATCGGAGAAAAACATCCATCCAGCCGCCGACGACTCCCAACCAAACTCGCCAGAGTTCAGTCCCTTTCAACGCCATAGCCGCCTGCTCAACCACAATCTCCAGAAGGTCTTCTTCTTCGCATACCCCACTTCACATAATACAAAAACCCATCTGCTTCTACACGCCATCGATAACCAGACCACTCTCCGATTCCACCTCTCACTAGACCGGCGACCAAACGAGTCCTGACCCTCGTCGCCAGCCGATCCCTCTACACTCAAACTCGCCGACCTCACCAGTCAACCACCCACCTGGACAACAAAAAATGGCACAATGGAATTCAATGGTAATTGGGAACTGAGTTTATGGTCTATCCGATTTCGAGCTTTTCTTGTGCCAATTCGAGGCTACCGGCGAGTTCGGGCTCCTTGTTTGAAATCACTGCTCGGGTTGTTTTTTGAAAGCTCTAGTCCAAAATCTTGTTGCTGTTTATTTTCTCCGGTCGAGTTTGACAATCGGAATCCGACTTTGCTATATGCATTTGGAGTTTCATATTAATATACATAAGGTTCGAGTTGAGACTGTTGTTCTGTATTTCCAGTCGCGTGTCCAAGTGCTTGTTCAGAGATTTGTTGTTGAATATATGTTTGGAGTTCGATGTAAATTCAATCAATTTTTAAGGAAAAGTTGCTTTTCATTAAAGCCTTTTGGGAGTCGCGGATTTGCTGTTTCGTTGCTGATTTTTTGCTGAGTCCTCGTTGCTAAAACTCTATAGCAGTTCTTCTTCACTTCTAGTTGGTTCAATTTTTGCTTGTTTCGCCGCTGACCAGGTACGGCTCTTTGACAAAACGACATAAATCTGCTGATTTGTTTGGGAATAAGAACTGGTGAAAATTGGTCATATGTCATCTGTTATGTTACCTTTGTTTGATGGCTATTATTGGTTTGTTTAATTGCTGAAGTTTATACTTGAATTGTTAGTTGTTGGAGACTCTAATTAGTTTGTAATTGTTAACAAAGTGGGGGGCCACCATGCCACGATTTGCCATTGCCGCGGATGTTTATGCTCGTGCGATTAAGCTTAACAAAAATGATAGATTGCATGGCCCTCAATAAAGGTTTTAAAATACTTAGAACTCGGTTGGACCGTTTAGCGAATTTCACGGTCTTTCCAAAAGTTAATCAAGACGTAGGAACTTTAGGCGCGACTTATAATAATATTACTTTCCTAAATACGGGTGCGCATTTATGTGACCCAAATCTTACTCTCGGCAAAACTGAAATACATTAAAGTCACAGGCGTACTGGTTGCGGTGTGACTCGAAATGTGTTTTCGTGACGTCGCAATTCTCCTAAAAGTTGAAAAGCGGAACTTAAAAGCACATAATTAAAATATATAAGGAAATCAGATAAAAGCAAAAAATTGTAGTTGAGCGACCGTGCTAGAACCACGGAATCCGGGAGTGCCTAACACCTTCTCCCGGGTTTACAGAATTCCTTATCCAGTTTTCTAGTTTCGCAGACTGTATTACAGAGTCATAAATTTCCTCGGTTCGGGATTAAACCGGTGACTTGGGACACCATTATTTTCCCAAGTGGCGACTCCGAATAATTAAATAAATTGATCATGTTCCGACCGTCCTTTAAGTGAAAAAACTCCTTCCCTGATTATTATTATATCTCTTCCCGGGGTGTAGTAGTAACAGCGGCACATTTACGTTATATATGTGTGTGTGAAAAAAAGGAGGTGTGACAGCTATGGCGACTCTGCTGGGGAATAAGTAACCACAAAACTTCGGTTCAGGGTTTAAGAATTCGAGCTCAGTAAAATTGTTATTTTTGCTTATATCTGATTTCATTATATGTTTTGATTAATGTGCTACATGTTTACCGCTTTGATATTGCGTGAACTGTATATATAAAATTGTACCGAAAATCCTTCTCTTCTTACCTCCGGGGATGTGCTTACTGGTTGAGACTCCCCTTTCTGTTAGTGTCAATACCAAAAATAAGAAAAAGAGGCCGGATAAGTTACAAAGCCGATTGACCCCGCGGGTCACCCGGTACGTAGCCCCCTCCTCGATCCGAGTTGTCCGCTCGGGTACACGGTCTAGTACCATTGAAAACATCAGGATATTGAGCCTAGATTTAGGACGTTTATTTGCATCATATCCGACTTAGGGGACTCAACACAGGGGGTTGGGTCCGTCTAGGACAGGTGACCCGGAAAATTAAAGACCGAACATGTTATATGTTGCATTTATTTGTTCTAGATTATTATTGGCTAAATTCCTGAAAAACAAAAAGAGAGAAATTTTAGATATCGAAATATTGTTGATTGCTTGAAAAGAAAATCTGAAAAAAAAAGGTGGAACAATTTTTGTTGAAATAATTGGTCAAATAATCTGACCGAACTACGCAAGTTTGATTCTCGCCATTAGGTGGGATACGTAGGCAACCCTCATCGGGTCCAACCACCCCTTTTAAAAAATCAAAAAAAAGTGTGTTTAATTTTGTCAATAAAATCAAAGTGACGCTGTTTTTGAAAATAGCCAAATGTTCCGAAAGGACGCCGGAAGGCTGTTTTTGTAAAAATGGCCACTTTGAGACTTTTCTTTTTTTTTTCTTTTGAATAATGGCCTCGAAATATTCCATGTGGAAATCTTGAAAGGTCGCCCCTTTTAAAAAATCAAAAAAAATGTGTGTTTAATATTGTCAATAAAATCAAAGTGATGCCGTTTTTGCAAATAGCCGAAAGTTCCGAAAGGACGCCGCAAGGCTGTTTTTTGCAAAAATAGCCACTTTGAATCTTTTTTTTTTTTTAATAATTTGCGGGCACAGCCTTGAAATATTCCTTGTGGAAATGTTGCAAGGCCATAGCCGCAAAATCAAGTCCGGGTTCACACCCCTTTTGCAAAAATAACCAAAAAATGTCAAATTTTTTATTTTGTTATAAATAAGTCGGGTGATGCTATTCTTGCTTAAAATAAGTCGAATGTCCCTCAAAAGGACGCCGGAAAGCCGTTTTTGCAAGAATAGCCACTTTGAGTCATTTTAAACAATTTTGGACACAGCCTTGAAATATTCCCTCGCGAAAATGTCGAAAGGTTGTACCCCCAAAATTAAGTTTGAGTCATCGCTCAACTTTTCAAAAAATATCCACTTTATCAAATAAGCCATTACATGGCCGGAATTTTGCTGAAATAGCCATATTTTTGCATTTTTAACTTCCTCAGTCTTGTGTTGGCCTGTGTCGGTGTTGAACGATGCCCCATAGGCCCCGGGATAAAAATTTTGAATTTGCATCTTCTTAAATAAAATTTTGCAAAAAGAGTCACTTTGTCTAAATAAGCCATTACATGGCCAGTTTACGAAAAATAGTCTTGTGTTGGTTTATGGTGATGCCGAACGATGCCCCATGAGCCACAGGAAAAAAAAATTCAAGTTTATCTTTCTTAAATAAATTTTGCAAAAATAGTCATTTTTTCAAATAAGCCATTATGTGGCCAATTTTGTAGAAAATAGTCATAATTGACACCAAAAATATTCTTATTCTTGTAGAAATCTCTGGTACAAAATGTGAAGGTTTTTCAAGTTTGTAGTTGGAGTCGGTTTCTGCAATTTTCCTTAAAAAAAAATCAAATAAACATCTCTTTATTTCTTGTATTTATTTGCAAGAACTACGCTCGGTCTGATTCATGCGGGGTCATGATACGTAGGCAATCCACATAGGATTCGACCATATCCATAACCAGAAAAAAATGAAAAACTACAAAAAGAAAAAAAAAAGAAATAGAAAATGAAAAAAAACCACAAAAAGGGAAAAAGAAAAGAAAATAGCAGGAAAAAAAAATAGGAAAAAAAAATCAATAAGCGAAATACCTTAACGCTAACCCGGTGGTTTCGTTTTGTTGATCCAGAAAGTCGAGGTGGTTGGTTGTGGTAAATTGGAAAGCAAGATCCAAGGAAAATGATAACCGGCATCGAAGTTGTTACGAGTGCTCAAGAGACTCAGGGTCAGAAAATTCAACAAGGGTCTACTGTGGTTGAGGAAAACAGAGCATTGAAACAACAAATGACCAAAATGCGTCAAGCATGGGCCAATGGCCAAGGACAGCCTTCTCATGAGTCACAATCTGCTATACAGCAAGAACAGTATCACTCTCCCGAGTACCACTCGTACTCGTTTGACTTTCCTACAAACGTTGAGAAGCCTACCCGAAAGAATGTACAAGAAGAAATGGCCCAAAGATTGAAGAGATTAGAACAACGGCTGAAAACATGCAAGAAATGGCAGGTCAAAAGAGTGTTGCCTTCAGAGATCTTTGTATATTCCCCGATGTCCACTTGCCGCTTGGTTTCAAGGTTCCCAAATTGGAAAAGTATGATGGACGCGGAAACCCCATAGCCCACCTGAAAAGGTATTGCAACCAATTGAGAGGTGTGGGAAGAAAAGAAGACTTGCTTATGGCTTATTTTGGGGAAAGTCTCTCGGGAGTAGCATCTGAATGGTTTTGGGATCAGGACGCATCTGGTTGGCACGTCTGGGATGATTTGGCACGAGCCTTTATCAAACGGTTTCAATACAATATTGACGTCACCCCAAACCGCATTTCCCTTTCTAAACTGAAAAAGAAACTAACTGAAAGTTTCAGGGAATATGCCATCAAATGGAGAGAGCAGGCAGCGAGAGCTAAGCCACCCATGAATGATCACGAGTTGGCCATTGTTTTCCTTCAGGCTCAAGAGCCGGATTACTTTCAAAACATGATATCTGCAGTTGGTCACTCCTTTGAAGAAATAATCAAAATGGGAGAAATGGTGGAAGATGGTCTTAAGACGGGCAAAATTATAAGTCAAGCAGCTCTCAAAAATGCGGCTCAGGATGTCCAAAGTGAATTTAGTGATGTGTATGGGAGTGATGAAGAAATCATGATGATGTCAAGGTCGAGAAGAGGTCCTATGAGAACATCTCAAAGGTATACGCAACCTCATCAAGTTTTCCATGACCCTCTTAAGCATTACTACCCGCCTCAGAACCCTCCATATTTTGTTGATCCAGTCCAGTATGTTGCTCAATCCTCAAAACACCCAAGAAAGCGAGCCCGAACATCACAAAATCTTTACCAGCCTCCGCAAAATTTTCAAATACCTTATAACCCACATCCAAGCCATAGGTATGGAAAGGAACAGAAGTTGAAAGATAATTTTACACCAATAGGAGAGTCCTATGCAAGCTTGTTTGAGAAGCTAAAACGACATGGCATGATTGCACCCGTTCCTCCAAATCGGGTAGACCGACGTGCGAGAAGTTTTGACTCATCCAAAAGGTGTGAATACCACTCCAATGCCCTGGGGCATGATGTTGAAAGTTGTCGGGATTTGAACAGAGAGATAGAAAGAATGATTCAGGAAGGAATAATTGCGGTCCAAGGCAGTGGCATCCAAAACATTGCACAGAATCCTTTACCTGCACATAACGGAGCACATTTTGTGGGAATGATGCCCGGTGACGTGGGTGATGAAAATCTTCTTGGGAGGTCAACTGAAGTTGAAGATATTGAAATAGAAAGTGATCTTGGCAACATTAATGCAGAATTCAGTGGCTAGGATGCCATGCTTGTCAATTGGAAGGCGCTCCATCTCTTGGAGTTTTGATGGTATATTTTGGTGTCATCTCTTTTGCCCGGGTTATTTCAGGGTTGTAATCCGGACGTTGTCTTGAGAGTCAAAACCCTTCTATCTTTCCATTTTGCTTTGTTTAGTAACAAAAATTGTTTAGTGCCGTCTAGGTTTGTAATTCTAGTCTAGTTTGTTCGTTTTGTTGTTCGTCTTGTTGTTTCAACCCATCAGTTTAATACAACTCTTTGTTTCCCGTCATTTCTAGTCATTCCATTTCTAATCACTTTACAATTCTTCTCATACTGATTTTAGCAGCATGATATGCACATAATTCTAAGCCTGGTTTTTAAAAGTCAATGAAACAATGTTGAAGATGTAATGATACTCGGAAGAAATAAAAACATATTGGAATACTGTGAAGCCGGAATCAAGTGAACATTGGGGAAAGCGTAACATAAAGAAATGCCTTGGAAATGCATCATCAATTTAAAGCCAAAGGAAAAAATACCCCAAAGCTAAGGAACCATTCGTGGTATCAAGATTGTTGTCCAACGGCACTGAGAATCGTCAAATACCGAAGGCAAATATGTGAATTGGTCGAAAGGTGTTTAAATGTGTAGTTTGTACTTGGTAGGTCTCGAAGATTGGAATGATGAAGGCATTTTATTCGGCTATCCAAACACTTTATCCATTGTTATCCCTTTGAGCCTTATTATATTTTCTTTCATACCCCTCTTTCGGAATCAACAATAAAAATTGAGGATTGAGCGGGGAAATCAAATGGAGAAACAAAAGAAAGAAGAAAAGAAAAGAAAAAAAAAGAGAAAAGAAAAGAAGAGAAGAAAAAAAAAAGAGAAAAGAAAAAGAAAAGAAAAGAAAAGGAAAAGAAATAAAAAGTATGCAAAGAAAAAATCGGGAGAAGTCAAGATGCAACAATGAATACGGACGTAGTCTGAACTACGTCTGACTTGATCCCGAAAGGGTACGTAGGCAGCCTCACTGAGGTTCAGTCACAATATAGGAAAAATCCAAAAACATCCCCCAAGAAGGAAACTGGGGCAGAAGTTATGGTTGTTGAATAAATAAGATTCCGGAAGTTGTAATCCTTTAACCCACGTTGAAAATAATTTGAGCCTTTTATATCTTTTTTCTATATCCCATCCAAAAGCCTGCATTACAGTCCAAAGGAAGACCTTCCGATCAATCTTCAAGAAATGCCGAGTCAAACGAGCAAAGGTGAATCACATCAAGGGCAACACTCGAGTCCGAACAAAGGAGAATGAAGAATTCAAGATGATGAAAACCACCACGAGACTCCACGATGAGAGAAATCAAAATGAGAGAGTCTTATCGATGAAAACCCTCACGGGCACCATAAGGCGACGGTAAGTTGAGAGAAAGAAAGATCAAATAAGAGAGGCTTGTTGGCGAAAACCCTACGGGCGCTTCAACTCGACTAAGGATCAGATCAAAGAAATGAAGTATTGAAGACCGGTTTCACAGTAGAACTTTGCAACAAGAGTTGAACATCAACTTTGCTATACGGAGAAGGCCAAAAGTGCATGTCAAGGTCGCTAGAGTCGGTATTCAAAATCCGTTAGGTCATTCGTCTATAGGTTTCTTGTTAGGAATTGTATTTTCCTTTCTCTTTATTCTTCACACTTTGTTTTACCCTCCTTCTTATCGAGTCAGTCAGGTCATAACAAGTATAGAAATGATTTCAAAATTTGCCACCAAGCTTTCCAATTGCACAAGATGGGATTTAGCCAACACGACGATTGTCGCAGGTCAGGGAATGACAAGGCCAGTGATTTAAGCCCACAAGAGCAACATGTGCAATAAGGATCATGCAAGACATAAGGGTCGGCAAAGTGCCAACTCAGGGAAAATATAACAAATGGAAGTACGGGGTTCGAACAGTATATCGTCTAAGAGTCAGTCAAGAAACACCCAAGGTTGTCAAATGAAGTCATCGAAGGAATCAAGATCGAAGTTTGTGGGATCCGTCAAGAAAGGAACAACATACATGCCGTAAGGAAGGCGGGTTTTGAACGAAGAAAGAATGAAAAGAATAGTCGGTGAACAGGCCAAGCAGTCAAGTGGAAATTTCAAGGCCACAACCAACCACCGCATTTTAAACTGACAGAGTTTTCTTTGCTTCGAAACAGGAGCAAAAGATATTGTCAAACTGGGGCAGAAAAATTTTCCTGAAATCGGATAGTCATCCGAAGAGCATGAAGGCGAATCCATTTGTTGTTTTTGGAGATGAACAATTCAAGTTGAAAGGTAAATGAAGCAAGTATCGGAGAATGATACAATCTTAGTCTGTTGAATCTTTCTCCCAAGATAAAAGTCTTGGTCTGATGAATTTTTCACCTAAGATAAAGAGATAATGCAATGTGAAAGCAAAAGGAAGGCAGAAGCCAATAAAAGCAGAAGTTGGAAAAGAAAGAAAGGGCAAAAGCCGAAAAAGAAAGAAAAGATTGTTGAAATTGAAAGATTTAAGAAAGTCTGAAATGAATAGACCCAGTTCGAAGAGTTATCTCCTGGAGTCATAACTCAGTCCGATGGATAATCCTCCTGAGATTACATTGAAATGGACATAGTCCAGTAAGATACAATCTTAGTCTGTTGAATCTTTCTCCCAAGATAAAAGTCTTGGTCCGATGAATTTTTCACCTAAGATGAAAGGAAACAATCTTAGTCTGTTGAATCTTTCTCCCAAGATAAAAGTCTTGGTCTGATGAATTTTTCACCTAAGATAAAGAGATAATGCAATGTGAAAAACAAAAGGAAGGCAGAAGCCAATGAAAGTAGAAGTTGGAAAAGGAAATGAAGGCATAATTTAAAACGAAAAGGAAAGGCATAATTTGAAAGGTAAAATCAGAAGTTGGAAAAGAAAGAAATGCAAAAGCCGAAAAGAAAGGAAAGTATAAATAGACCCAGTCCGAACAGTTATCTCCTGGAGTCATAATCTCAGTCCGATGGAAATTCCTCCTGAGATAACACAGAAAATAGACCCAGTCTGATGAATTATCTCCTGGAGTCATAAACTCAGTCCGATGGATAATCCTCCCGAGATTACATTGAAATGGACATAGTCCAGTGAGAATCAAAATCTTAGTCTGTTGAAACTTTCTCCTAAGATTAAATGTCTTAGTCTGATGAATTTTTCACCTAAGATAACCTTCAATCACAAGGTAACACAAAAGTTTTTAATTTCATGCATTTTTAATTTCTGTTAGGCGCCCACCTTCAAACACGGGAATACATTTCGGCATTGCACGTTTAATTTCTGTTAGGTGCCCACCTTCGAATACGGGAATATTTTTCTGCATCGCATTGCACGTTTAATTTCTGTTAGGCGCCCACCTTCTAACACGGGAATATTTTTCTGCATTTCATTTAATTTACGTTAGGCGCCCACCTTCTAACACGTGAATACTTTTCTCGCATTGCACGTTTAATTTCGTTAGGCGCCCACCTTCTAACACAGGAATACTTTTCTGCATTGCACGTTTAATTTATGTTAGGCGCCCACCTTCTAACACGGGAATACTTTTTCTGCATCGCATTGCACGTTTAATTTCTGTCAGGCGCCCACCTATCTAACAAGGGAATACTTTCCTGCATGTCTGCTTTTAAAAAAAAGAAAAATAAATAAAATTCTGACATTCAATAACATGATATGCCCAGTAACCATACTGGGGCAGAAAAATCTTTCTTTGGTTGTTTATTTTTGTCACAAGCAGGGGTCCACCTGGAGAATGGACGAATATTTTAAAATCGGAGCAGTTGAACAAGTTTAAGTCAACAACAAGTATGCCGTTGGAAGAATAATTTTCAAGTATCAGCAACTAGGAGCCCACCTGAAATCATGGGCACTATATGTCCGAACTTGATCCAAAAGCTGAAGAAGATTGAACCAACACCTGCGGCTAACAAGCATCAAGATTCAGATCAGGGTCCGCATGAAGCACCAACCAACTCAAGATCAAGCTTCAGAAGACTCATAGATAGGAATTTTGTAACTCGTAGCTGATAGGTTTAGTTAGTCTTTTTCAATTTTGATGTAATAACGGGATAGCGGACCGGAGCCTCGGACGGAACCTCGACTCTCAACCTTGATACTCCATCACTCCCGAACTACACTGACATGTTTCCTGTTTAGCCCAGGATATGTAGGCAACCTCACAAGCAGGGTGCGGTCAAAGCTTTTCAAAATGCTTCACAACGGAATACTCGAACGGGTAAAAATCGTTCATAGTTGCTCACTTATCTTTGCACGGAAACTCTTCGTGTTCCCGAGCCAAGAGGGGCAGCTGTGAGCACGTGATTTTTACCCTACATATGAGTTATTTCCATAAAATTCAAAATAAACAAGTTTTCCTTATTTTTTACAATTTTTCGTATTAATTAGTTGCATGAAAATTAATATAAAAAAAATACAAAAATATGCATTTGCAGTTAGGAATTTAATTTCATATTTTTTAGTATCAATTTGTTTTAAAACAAAATGTAAAGAAAATAATAAAAATGGTCCATCTTGCATTTTTAGTTTAAATATGTTTTAGTTTGCATTTTTACTAATGGATAGGAAATAGATTTTAGTGTCAAGCATTTTAATAAAATTAGAAAAAATAACTAAAAAAAACAATTACAAAATAAATAAAATAAGTGGGCTATCATAGTAAGAGACCTGAATTGGGCTATTTTTCTTTAATTTTCCATAGCCCAAATACCCAAAACCCACCTAATTAAGCCCAACTCATTATTAAACCCTACCCATTTCCCTACTTAAGAGAAAGCAAAAAAAAACCCTAGAGAGAGTACCCAGCCGTCACCCCCTTCTCCACCTTGAGAACCCTTTCTTCTTCTTGGATTTTAGAACAAGATAATAACATAACACAGAACAAGAACCCTAGCGGAGAAAAAGAAGCCAGCCGCCGCATCGGAGAAAAACATCCATCCAGCCGCCGGCGACTCCCAACCAAACTCGCCAGAGTTCAGTCCCTTTCAACGCCATAGCCGCCTGCTCAACCACAATCTCCAGAAGGTCTTCTTCTTCGCATACCCTACTTCACACAATACAAAAACCCATCTGCTTCTACACGCCATCGATAACCAGACCACTCTCCGATTCCACCTCTCACTAGACCGGCGACCAAACGAGTCCTGACCCTCGTCGCCAGCCGATCCCTCTACACTCAAACTCGCCGACCTCACCAGTCAACCACCCACCTGGACAACAAAAAACGGCACAGTGGATTTCAATGGTAATTGGGAACTGAGTTTATGGTCTATCCGATTTCGAGCTTTTTTTTGTGCCAATTCGAGGCTACCGGCGAGTTCGGGCTCCTTATTTGAAATCACCGCTCGGGTTGTTTTTTGAAAGCTCTAGTCCAAAATCTTGTTGCTGTTTATTTTCTCCGGTCGAGTTTGACAATCGGAATTCGACTTTGCTATATGCATTTGGAGCTTCATATTAATATACATAAGGTTCGAGTTGAGACTGTTGTTCTGTATTTCCAGTCGCGTGTCCAAGTGCTTGTTCAGAGATTTGTTGTTGAATATATGTTTGGAGTTCGATGTAAATTCAATCAATTTTTAAGGAAAAGTTGCTTTTCATTAAAGCCTTTTGGGAGTCGCGGATTTGCTGTTTCGTTGCTGATTTTTGCTGAGTCCTCGTTGCTAAAACTCTGTAGCAGGTTCTTCTTCACTTCTAGTTGGTTCCATTTTTGCTTGTTTCGCCGCTGACCAGATACGGCTCTTTGACAAAACGACATAAATCTGCTGATTTGTTTGGGAATAAGAACTGGTGAAAATTGCTCATGTGTCATCTGTTATGTTACCTTTGTTAGATGGCTATTATTGGTTTGTTTAATTGCTGAAGTTTATACTTGAATTGTTAGTTGTTGGAGACTCTAATTAGTTTGTAATTGTTAACAAAGTGGGGGGCCACCATGCCACGATTTGCCATTGCCGCGGATGTTTATGCTCGTGCGATTAAGCTTAACAAAAATGATAGATTGCATGGCCCTCAATAAAGGTTTTAAAATACTTATAACTCGGTTGGACCGTTTAGCGAATTTCACAATCTTTCCAAAAGTTAATCAAGACGTAGGAACTTTAGGCGCGACTTATAATAATATTACTTTCCTAAATACGGGTGCGCATTTATGTGACCCAAATCTTACTCTCGGTGAAACTGAAATACATTAAAGTCACAGGCGTACTGGTTGCGGCGTGACTCAAAATGTGTTTTCGTGACGTCGCAATTCTCCTAAAAGTTGAAAAACGGAACTTAAAAGCACATAATTAAAATATATAAGGAAATCAGATAAAAGCAAAAAATTGTAGTTGAGCGACCGTGCTAGAACCACGGAATCCGGGAGTGCCTAGCACCTTCTTCCGGGTTAATAGAATTCCTTATCCAGTTTTCTAGTTTCGCAGACTGTATTACAAAGTCATAAATTTCCTCGGTTCGGGATTAAACCGGTAACTTGGGACACCATTATTTTTCCCAAGTGGCGACTCTGAATAATTAAATAAATTTATCCTGTTCCGACTATCCTTTAAGTGGAAAAACTCCTTCCCTGATTATTATTATATCTCTTTCCGGGGTGTAGTAGTAAACGGCGGCACATTTACGTATGTGTGGTGGAAAAAGAAGCCACAGATCGGGAGAGAGTGAGGAGGTTTATTGATGGCTTGAATCGGCCAATTCGGCTACAGATGGCTATGGGGGCAGGAACTGAAATCACTTTTCAGGAGGCGGCTAATGCAGCCCGCCGGATCGAGATGGCTCTGTCACAGGGAGCGAGACATGGATCAGATAAGAGATCTCGTAATTCTGGTAGATTCAGTGGTACCTCGTCTAGAGATAGAGATTTTTATAATAGAGGCCATCCTCCCAGGCCTTATCAGTCAGCCCTTCAGGTTTCTCATGATGCTTCAGGTGATCGTAATTCTCAGCCACGTTACTCTGATCAGCAGCCTATCAGTGCACCACCACTTCGCTATTTTCAGCGGCCGAGGGCTTGTTTTACGTGCGGTGATCTTAGGCACATTGCAAAGTATTGCCCTCGAGCTTCTGACAGATCTCAGCAGCAGGGTTCTCATGCCATGATTCAGGCCCCAGTTCCCTCACAGCCTGCCCAGCCAGCTAGAGGCGGAAGTAGAGGACATAGAGGTGGAGGTAGAGGTCATAGAGGTGGAGCACAGACCGATAGAGGTAGAGACCAGCCAGCAGGTGATCGTCCTAGAGATACTGCTCAGAGTGGTGGGGCACAGCCCCGATGTTATGCACTTCCCGCCAGACCAGAGGCTGAGTCTTCTGATGCCGTCATTACAGGTATTATTTTGGTTTGTGATAGAAAGGCATCAGCATTATTTGACCCTGGGTCTACATATTCGTATGTGTCTTCCTATTTTGCACCATACTTGGTTCAGCCCAGTGATCCACTGAGTGTTCCTGTTCATGAGTCTACACCAATAGGCGATTCCATTGTGGTTGATCGAGTTCATCGGTCATGTATTATAGTAATTGAGGGTCTCGAGACCCGTGCTGATTTATTACTCCTAAATATGGTGGACTTTGATATTATACTAGGCATGGACTAGCTATCTAAGTATCATGCTATTTTAGATTGCCATGCCAAGACTGTGACTTTAGCTCTGCCGAATTCGCCTCGTATAGAGTGGAAAGGAATTTCAGGTCATACTAGTCGTAATGTTATTTCTTATGTTAAAGCTCGGCGTATGGTTGGAAAGGGATGCTTGGCTTATTTGGCCTATGTCCGTGATTCTAGTGCTGAGGTTCCTTCTATTGACTCTGTGCCTGTGGTTCGCGAATTTCCTGAAGTATTTCCTTCAGACTTGCCGGGTATGCCGCCCGATAGGGACATTGATTTTTGCATTGATTTGGCTCCAGGCACTCAGCCCATTTCCATTCCCCCATACCGTATGGCTCCGCCAGAGTTAAAAGAATTGAAGGAACAGTTGCAGGATTTAGTTGAAAAGGGTTTCATTAGGCCCAGTGTTTCGCCGTGAGGTGCACCTGTATTATTTGTAAAGAAGAAAGATGGTTCGATGAGAATGTGCATTGACTATCGACAGTTAAACAAGGTGACTATCAAAAATAAATATCCACTTCCGCGAATTGATGATTTATTTGACCGGCTTCAGGGTGCCAAGGTATTTTCAAAGATAGATTTGAGATCTGGCTATCATCAGCTGAAGATTAGGGCATCTGATGTCCCTAAGACAGCGTTCCGCACTCGGTATGGACATTATGAATTTCTGGTCATGTCTTTTGGGTTGACAAATGCTCCAGAAGCTTTTATGGAATTAATGAATCGGGTGTTCCGGCCTTATTTAGACTTGTTTGTAATAGTCTTCATTGATGACATATTAATATATTCCCGCGGTCAGGAGGAGCATGCGCAACATCTCAGAGTGGCCTTACAGACTCTGAAAGATAGCCAGCTATATGCAAAATTTTCAAAGTGTGAATTTTGGCTAAGTTCAGTTGCATTCCTGGGTCATATTGTGACGGCAACAGGTATTCAGGTTGATCCGAAGAAAATTGAGGCAGTCAAGAACTGGCCTAGACCGACATCAGCCACAGATATTCGGAGTTTCTTGGGGTTAGCGGGTTATTATCGTCGATTCGTAGAAGGATTTTCGTCTATTGCAACCCCACTGACCAGATTGACCCAGAAGGGTATTCAATTTGAATGGTCCGATGAATGTGAGGCGAGCTTTCAAAAGCTCAAGACAACCTTGACCACGACACCGGTATTGGTTTTACCCACAGGTACGGGACCTTATACTGTTTATTGTGATGCTTCCCGTATTGGGCTTGGTGCAGTGTTAATGCAGGATGGCAAGGTTATTGCCTATGCTTCGAGGCAGTTGAAGATTCATGAGAAGAACTATCGAGTGCATGATCTAGAATTGGCGGCGATTATTCACGCATTGAAGATCTGGAGGCATTATTTGTATGGTGTAGCATGTGAAGTATACACCGATCATAAGAGTCTTCAGTATTTGTTTAAGCAGAAAGAGTTGAATATGAGGCAGAGAAGGTGGCTAGAGTTGCTAAAAGACTATGATGTTACTATTTTATATCACCCAGGTAAGGCCAATGTGGTGGCCGATGCATTGAGTAGAAAGTCTACCAGCATGGGTAGTCTTGCATATATTCCGGTCAGTCAGAGACCATTTGCTCTAGACGTCCAAGCATTAGCCAACCGGTTCGTGAGATTGGACATTTCTGAGCCTAGCAGGGTGTGACAACCCAAAGGGTCATCACTTATTTTATTAATCATTTCGAGCTTCTAAGGCCTTGAAAACCTCATTCTATGTTGCCTCGATTTACGTGCACGATCCGAGCATGTAGCCGGAAAGATTTTGTGATAAAAAAATATGAATTCTATGAGAAATTTGGATAAAAATGATATTAATATTGATATGGTTGACTTCGGTCAACATTTTTGGTAAACGGATCCGGACCCGAGATTGGATGGTCCCGAGAGGTCCGTAGAAAAATATGGGACTTGGACATGCGTCCGGAGTCGAATTCCGAGGCCTAGAGCCCAAGTTATGAATTTTTATGTGAAATTGTTTTTGATGTAATTATTAAAGGAAATAAATTAATTGACCTTGGTATCGGGCTCGTATTTTGGTTCCGACGCCCGGTACAAGTCTTAAATATTATATATGTGATTTCCGTAAAGTTTGGTGACATTTGGATGTCGTTTGAGATGTTTTGGACCTTGAGTCCCAAGTTTGAAAGTTTTGAAAACTAAAGGTATGAAAATCATGCATTTGAGGCTTGATTTGATTAAAACGAAGTGATATTGGCGATGTGATCGCACGAACAAGTTCATAACGTGTTTTTGAGGTTATGTACATGTTTGGTTGGAGCCCGGGGGCTCGGGTAAAGATTTGATAGGCCGTTGGATGAAATTCTGAATTTTTGAACTGCTGGTTTTTCACCCAGTTGTTGGCTTCGCAATTGCGAAGTATTTCTCGCAATTGCGAAGGGGACAAGCTCGCAAATGCGAGCATTCATCGCAAATGTGAAGCCCCCTTTGGCCCAGCCTTGTTCGCAAATGCGAACAATTGTTCGCATTTGCGAAGGTCCCCAGTGCCTGCCTATGTTCGCAAATGCGAACAAGAGTTCGCAAATGCGAACATTCCCCATACTGCCTTGGTTCGCAAATGCGAACCATTGTTCGCAAATGTGAACACTGCCTTATACAGCATGTGTTCGCAAATGCGAGCATTAGTTTGCAAATGCGAACAGCCAGTGTTCGCAAATGCGAACAAATGTTCGCAAATGCGAACTTCCCAGCCTTAGCTTATTTTTCAAACTCCAGAAATTGGTCGGGGTTCGCAATTGCGAACCCATGTTCGCAAATGCGAACACAGAGACCTGAAAAACACGAATTTCAGTCATTTCTTCACTTTTTACAAAAACAAAACACCCATTTGCGATTCTTCAAGGATTTCTTCTTCATCAAAACGATTGTAAGTCACTTCTTACTTAATTCCTTCAATTCCTAACATCATTAATCATGTTTTTCATAAGAAATCAAAGATTTTCATGGTAAAATTCTTGTTTTTGTTAGAAAATAGGTTTTTCATAAATTGGGGAATTGGACCTCGAATTGAGGTCCGATTTTGAAACAAATTATATACATGAACTCGTGGGGGGATGGGTAACCGGATTTTGGTCCTAACCCCGAATTCCGACCATGTGGGCCCGGGGTTGAAATTTACTATTCCGGGTAGAATGTTGTTAAAGTTGTATTTGGTCTTAAGAATTAGTTTGTTGAGTAGAATTGATGATATTAAATCAATTGTGTATAGATATGGTTGGATTGGAGCCAAATTGAAAGAAAAGACATTTCCACGGATTGAATTGTTCATAAGCATTCGAGGTAAGTGTTTGTTCTATCCTAGCTTGAGGGAATAGGATTATGTGTTATGTGTTATGTGATCGAGTGCGGTGTATGGGCTGTGGTGACGAGCATCCATACACCGGCGTCTAGTATGACCGTGAGTCGTTGGAAAATGATTATTTTGAGATATATTACGGATGAATTGTTATTGTTCTCCCTTGTTGGGACTTGTTGTGAAGATAATTATTGATTGCCCTTGATGGGACGGTTTATGAATTACTGTTTTCTTTCTTTGCCCTTAACTGTGATTGTTACTTGGGTGAGGAAGAGTGATAATGTACGAAGGGTGATGCCGTGCCATGTTTATTTATTTATGCACGAAGGTTAATGTCGTGCCATGTTTATTTATTGATTATGCATGAAGGATCATGTCGTGCCCTCGTTATTGAACCATGTACGAAGGATCATGCCGTACTATGGATGTGAGGATGAGAGTAAAAGCACGAAGGGTGATGCCGTGTACTTTATTTGTTTATTTGGTGAGGATGAGAGTAAAAGCACGAAGGGTGATGCCGTGCAACTGCTTGCTATTTCTTGAAGTGATATTACTTGTGTTTACATTATACTTTGTTTTTCCTTGTGAAATTATTAACTGTGGTTAATTGTTGAATTCTTTAAGATATTTCTTATTGTGTTAATACTCGATTATTTCTTGTTATTTTGTGGTACATATATATATATATTGAATTGCACAGGTTATGTGGGTGTCTGGTCCTAGGCTTGTCACTACTTCGCCGGGATAGGCCAGGCACTTACCAGCACATGGGGTCGGTTGTGCTGATGCTACACTTCTGTGCGTTTTTGCACAGGTCCAGGTTACGATCAGGAGCAGCAGCAGCAGTAAGTAGATTGCGTGGGAGTTGATCATATTTGAGGCCGAGGTAGCTTGCAGACGTCCGCAGGCCCGGCGTCTCTCTCTTTATTTATATTATTAGCTGGAGTCTCTTTGTTCCGAGACAAACAGAATTGTGTTATATTTCTTCAGACTTTTATGTGTAGTATTCCATAGTAGTTTGTTAGTTGGTGACTCCACGTCTTGGGTAGAGGATTTCAGTATGATTTTCACCTTGTGTTTTGTTATTTCCATTTCGATAAAGTATTCCGCATTTATTTAATTAAAATTGTGTTAAAAACAGGATAGTATGAATACAGTGGCTTGCCTAGCTACCACGAGTAGGCGCCATCACGATCCCGATGTTGGGGGAAAATTCGTGTCGTGACAAGTTGGTATCAGAAGCTCTAGGTTACATAGGTCTCACCACTCACGAACAAGCTTAGTAGAGTTTGAGAGGTAGGTACGGAGACGTCCGTACTTGTCCTCCAGAGTCTATTGAGTTAGGAAAAAGTCTCTCATTTGTTCTTTCTTGTCGTGCGACTTGTTCCTCAATTACTGATTGAATTTCTATTCTGTCCTTTCGCAGATAGTAAGGACACGCGCTTCTTCGTCCGTTGACCAGCAGCCCGAGCCCCAGGCAGCTCCTGTGAGGGGCAGGGGCCAAGGCCGTATCAGAGGCCGTGGTAGGGGTAGAGCTCAGCCCCAGGCAGCTACCCGAGAGGTGGAGCCTCATATTGAGATTGACGAGGAGGTTCCGGTTCCAGCAGCTCCAGTGGGCCCAGCTCAGGTCCCAGGAGAGGCTTTATTTACCCCGGATCTTAGGGATGCTTTGGTCAGAATAGCGGGATTTATGGACAACATTGCCGGAGCGGGTTTATTATCAGTTGCACCAGCCGCTTCTCAGGCTGGAGGAGGGGCCCAGACTCCTATTGCTCGTACTCCGGAGCCAGTAGCTCCTCAGCCTCAGGCACCAGTAATTCAGCCAGCTGTGGCCACTCAGTCAGGTACCACAGCTCATGCCGGTGATGGAGCGGCCATGACTTCCGATTCGTTATGGAGGCTTGATCGGTTCTCCAAGCTATTTACCACTACATTCAGTGGAGCCGCATCAGAGGATCCTCAGGACTTTTTATTCAGTTGCCATGAGATTCTCAAGACTATGGGGATCGTGGAGACAAACGGAGTTGACTTCTGTACCTTCAGACTTGCAGGATCCGCCAAGACTTGGTGGAGAGATTATTGCTTGACTCGACCAGCAGGGTCCCCAGCTTTATCATGGGATCAGTTTGCGGAACTATTTATGGAGAAGTTTCTCCTTGCTACTCAGCGGGATGTACTTCGGAGGCAGTTTGAGCGCCTCCATCAGGGCACTATGACAGTTACACAGTATGAGACGAGATTTATTGACTTGGCTCGTCATGCGGTGGTGATACTTCCCACGGAGCGGGAGAGGGTCCGCAGATTTATAGATGGGCTTAATCAGCCGATTAGACTCCGGATGGCTATGGGCGTGGGGAGTGACATATCATTTCGGGAGGCAGCCAATGCAGCACGCAGAGTTGAGATGGCTCTTGCTAGGGGAGGCGGTTATTCTTCGGATAAGAGGCCTCGTCATTCAGGCGAGTTTGGTGGTCCTTCCTCCGGTAGCAGAGAATCCCTTTGATAGAGGCCGGTCCTCCGGGCCTTTTCATTCCGCCCTTCGAGCTTCACGGGGTGGATCGGGTGATCGTGGTTCTCGGGGGTATTATTCAGACCAGTCTCCTATTAGTGCTCAGCCTCTTCAGAGCGTTCGTGGAGGCCATTCAGGTCGTCAGGGCCAGCAGCCCTATCAGTCTGAGAGTTGCTACGGTTGTGGCGACCCAGGTCATTTTATCAGGAATTGCCCTATAGCAGCGGGCAACTCTCAGCAGCGAGGTCCTCGTCCTATGATTTAGGCCCCAGCTGACCCTCAGCCTGCCCAGCCAGCCGAGGCGGGGGTAGAGATTATAGAGGTGGAGGTCGAGACCGTAGAGGTGGAGACCGGCCAGCGAGAGGTAGAGGTCAGCCAGTTGATGGTCGTCCTAGAGACGCAGCTCAGAGGGGAGGTGCAGATCCCCGATTCTATGCTTTACCAGGCCAGGCCAGAGGCAGAGGCATCAGATGTTGTGATTACATGTACTATTCTTGTGTGTGGCAGAGGTGCTTCAGTATTATTTGACCCTGGATCTACATATTCTTATGTGTCTTCCTACTTCGCACCGTATTTGGCTTCGTGCCCAGCTATGCTCTGGATATTCCAGTTTATGTGGCTACACCAGTGGGTGACTCCATTGTAGTCGATCGGGTGCATCGTTCGTGCGTAGTTATATTTGGGGGTCTTGAGACCCGTGTTGATCTGTTGCTCTTGGATATGGTAGATTTTGATGTCATATTGGGGATGGACTGGTTGTCCCCATACCATGCTATTCTTGATTGTCATGCTAAGACCGTCACCTTAGCCTTGCCAGAATCACCCCGATTAGAGTGGAAAGGTACCTCAAGCCACTCCGTTCGCACTGTTATTTCCTATGTTAAAGCTCGACGTATGGTCGAGAAGGAGTGTCTAGCTTATTTGGCTTATGTTCGTGATTCCAGCGCAGAAGTTCCTTCCATTGAGTCGGTCCCTATTGCACGGGAGTTTCCGGAGGTTTTTCCTTCGGACCTGCCGGGCATGCCACCCGACAGGGATATTGATTTCTGTATTGATCTGGCACCGGGCACTCAGCCCATCTCTATTCCACCCTATCGTATGGCCCCGTCGGAAATAAAAGAATTGAAAGATCAGTTGCAAGACCTTCTTGAGAAGGGCTTTATCAGTCCCAGTGTTTCCCCCTGGGGAGCACCTGTATTATTTGTAAAGAAGAAGGATGGCTCGATGCGGATGTGTATTGATTACCGGCGGTTAAACAAGGTGACTATCAAAAATAAATATCCACTGCCGAGGATTGATGATTTGTTTGACCAGCTCCAGGGAGCGAGGGTATTCTCTAAGATAGACTTAAGGTCAGGCTACCATCAGCTGAAGATCAGGGCGGCTGACATTCCTAAGACAGCCTTTCGCTCTAGATATGGGCGTTATGAGTTCTTGGTCATGTCCTTCGGGTTGACCAATGCCCCAGCAGCATTCATGGAGTTGAAGAATCGGGTATTCAGGCCTTACTTAGATCTGTTCGTGATAGTCTTCATAGATGACATCCTCGTGTACTCCCGCAGCCAGGAAGAGCACGAGCAGCACCTCAGAGTGGTTCTTCAGACTCTGAAAGATAACCAGCTATATGCCAAATTTTCTAAATGTGAGTTCTGGCTGAGTTCGGTAGCATTTCTGGGTCACATTGTATCCGTGGAAGGTATTCAGGTAGACCCAAAGAAGATTGAGGCAGTCCAGAATTGGCCTCGACCAGCTTCAGTGACTGAGATCCGGAGTTTCTTGGGATTAGCAGGTTACTACCGTCGATTTGTAGAGGGGTTTTCTTCTATTGCAGCCCCGATGACCAGGTTGACCCAGAAGGGTGCCCAGTTCCAGTGGTCAGATGAGTGTGAGGCGAGCTTTCAGAAGCTCAAGACAGCCTTGACTACAGCACCAGTGCTGATACTACCGACGGGTGCAGGGCCTTATACAGTTTACTGTGATGCGTCCCGTACAGGACTTGGAGAGGTATTGATGCAGCATGGTAATGTTATTTCTTATGCTTCGAGACAGCTAAAAATACATGAGAATAATTATCCAGTTCATGATCTTCAGTTGGCAGCAATGGTTCATGCCTTAAAGATCCGGAGGCATTATCTATATGGTGTGACATGTGAGGTGTACATTGATCACAAAAGCCTACAGTACTTGTTCAAGCAAACGGAGTGGAATCTACGACAGCGGAGATGGTTAGAGTTGCTAAAAGACTATGATGTTACTATATTATATCACCCAGGTAAGGCCAATGTGGTGGCCGATGCATTGAGTAGAAAGTATGCCATCATGGGTAGTCTTGCATATATTCCGGTCAATCAGAGACCATTAGCTCTAGATGTCCAGGCCTTAGCCAACCGGTTCGTGAGATTAGACATTTCTGAGCCTAGCAGAGTGTTAGCCTGCACGGTCGCTCGTTCTTCTCTATTAGAGCGTATCCGTGAGAGGCAATTTGATGATCCTCATTTGCGTGATTTGAGAGATACAGTACAGCGGGGAGGTGCCACGAAGGTAAATCTAGATGATGATGGGGTATTGAGATTGCAGGGTCGAGTTTGTGTGCCCAATGTCGAAGGGATTCGAGAATTGATCTTAGCGAAGGCCCACAGTTCGCGGTATTCTATTCACCCGGGCGCTGCGAAGATGTACCAGGACTTACGGCAGCACTATTGGTGGCGCAAAATGAAGAAAGATATCGTTGCGTATGTCGCTCGGTGTCTAAATTGTCAGCAGGTGAAATATGAGCACCAGAGACCTGGTGGTGTGTTCCGGAGGATTGAAATTCCCGAGTGGAAATGGGAGCGGATCACTATGGACTTCGTTACTGGACTTCCTTTGACTCGGAGAAAATTTGATGCTATTTGGGTCATTGTTGATAGGCTGACCAAGTCAGCACACTTTATTCCAGTATCTGTCTCCTACTCGTCGGAGAGGTTAGCGGAGGTTTACATTAGGGATATTGTTCGTCTCCATGGGGTGCCAGTATCTATTATCTCTGATCGGGGAACGCAGTTTACCTCGCGGTTCTGGAGAGCGGTCCAGCAGGAGTTAGGCACCCAGGTTCAGTTGAGTACAGCATTTCATCCTCAGACGGATGGCCAGTCCGAGAGGACTATTCAGATTCTTGAGGACATGCTTCGAGCCTGTGTTATTGATTTCGGAGGCTCGTGGGACCAGTTTCTACCATTAGCAGAGTTCGCCTACAATAATAGTTACCAATCTAGCATCCAGATGGCTCCGTATGAGGCGTTGTATGGTAGGCGATGTCGATCACCGGTCGGATGGTTTGAACCGGGAGAGGCTCGGTTGTTGGGTACAGACTTAGTTCAGGAGGCCTTGGATAAGGTCAAGACTATTCGGGAGAGATTGCGTTCAGCTCAGTCCAGGCAGAAGACTTATGCGGATCGTAAGGTTCGAGATGTAGATTTCATGGTTGGTGAACGAGTATTGCTCCGAGTGTCGCCTATGAAGGGCGTGATGAGGTTCGGGAAGAAGGGCAAGCTCAGCCCTAGGTATATTGGTCCATTTGAGATTTTAGACAGAGTGGGAGGGGTGGCTTACAGATTAGCTTTGCCGCCTAGCTTATCAGCCGTGCATCCAGTTTTTCACGTATCTATGCTTCGGAGATACCACGGCGATCCCACTCATGTGTTAGACTTCAGTACTGTCCAATTGGACAATGATCTATCTTACGAGGAGGAGCCGGTGGCCAGAGGCGGAGCTAGGTTTATAAGTGTATGGGTTATAAATTACAAATACAGGGTCTCGAAAAAAGTTACTGTAGCTCTATTGTAGACATATGAAATTTTTCTTTTTTATAAGTCTAGCAGTAAATGAAACATGACTCTATTCCAATAAATAAGCAAATTAAGAATAAGGGATGATGTAGTCAAACCAGACCCAAATACTAAAAATGAGTATGATGTGCAATTTTTACACCTTTGAACAAATAGCCAAATTTAGATGCTAAAAAAGCCATATCCAATTACTTTATAGAAAAAAATAACAACAATCAATTAAAAAAATTAAAAACAAGAAAGTAGGACCACATACCTTGTCGATTTGTCGGGCTTGGCCTTTGAAATTTTGGAAAGCACAAAAGCACAAGTTGCAAACAGAATAGAGGCCAAAATGCAGGAACCCTAGAATGAAAGGTTAAAAATTAGATTTTGAATGAATTATTGCACAAAATATAATAAGAGTAGAGAAAGAATAGAAAAGAAGAAGAAAGATGGAGAATGAGAAAGAATATACAGTGTAAATCGTAAAGGAAGAAGGAAGATGCATTACAGCAGTAGAGGCGATCGATCAACAATTGGGATTTGAGGCAGAAAGGCAAAACCCTAGCTTTGTTTGATTTGCGTGCAGTTGAATTATGAAAGAAAAATGTCTGTTTTGTTTTAGAGAGATATGTATTTGATTTGTGTTTTACTTTATTAAAAAAGGAAAAGGGTTGTGTTTTCTATATTAAAAGGGTAATTCTGAAGCATAAAGCTTCTGTTTTGTTAAAGACTTAAAGGAACTTTGTCGTTTTGTTCTTTCATTTTATTTCTTATTTATTTTTTCAAAAATAAAAAAATTAACAAAATGCAGCATTGCTGTGAAGGAGATTCGAACCCGGGTATCCTTATGGCGAACCCAAACACTTTACCACTAAACCCAAATCTCTTTTGGTAATGGGTTCGGCATACCAAATAGATATAGAAACAATAATATTTTCAACATGAATATAGGGTGTGCGCAAATGTCACTGGGTTCGCCCGAACCCGCATACTCTACTGTGGCTCCGCCCCTGCCGGTGGCTATTCTAGACCGGCAGGTTCGACAGTTGAGGTCGAAGAGTTATCCTTCTGTGCGTGTTCAGTGGAGAGGTCAGCCTCGTGAGGCATCGACCTGGGAGTCCGAGTCTGATATGCGGAGCCGTTACCCACACTTGTTTCCTGACTCAGGTACTTCCTTCTTTTGTCCGTTCGAGGACGAACGGTTGTTTTAGAGGTGGAGATTGTGACGACCCAAAGGGTCATCACTTATTTAATTAATCATTTCGAGCTTCTGAGGCCTTGAAAACCTCATTCTATGTTGCCTCGATTTACGTGCACGATCCGAGCATGTAGCCGGAAAGATTTTGTGATAAAAAAATATGAATTCTATGAGAAATTTGGATAAAAATGATATTAATATTGATATGGTTGACTTCGGTCAACATTTTTGGTAAACGGATCCGGACCGAGATTGGATGGTCCCGAGAGGTCCGTAGAAAAATATGGGACTTGGACATGCGTCCAGAGTCGAATTCTGAGGCCTAGAGCCCAAGTTATGAATTTATATGTGAAATTATTTTTGATGTAATTATTAAAGGAAATAAATTAATTGACCTTGGTATCGGGCTCGTATTTTGGTTCCGACGCCCGGTACAAGTCTTAAATATTATATATGTGCTTTCTGTAAAGTTTGGTGACATTTGGATGTCGTTTGAGATGTTTTGGACCTTGAGTCCCAAGTTTGAAAGTTTTGAAAACTAAATGTATGAAAATCATGCATTTGAGGCTTGATTTGATTAAAACGAAGTGATATTGGCGATGTGATCGCACGAACAAGTTCATAACGTGTTTTTGAGGTTATGTACATGTTTGGTTGGAGCCCGGGGGGCTCGGGTAAAGATTTGATAGGCCGTTGGATGAAATTCTGAATTTTTGAACTGCTGGTTTTTCACCCAATTGTTGGCTTCGCAATTGCGAAGTATTTCTCGCAATTGCGAAGGGGACAGGCTCGCAAATGCGAACCTTCATCGCAAATGCGAAGCCCCCTTTGGCCCAGCCTTGTTCGCAAATGCGAACAATTGTTCGCATTTGCGAAGGTCCCCAGTGCCTGCCTATGTTCGCAAATGCGAACAAGAGTTCGCAAATGCGAACATTCCCCATACTGCCTTGGTTCGCAAATGCGAACCATTGTTCGCAAATGCGAACACTGCCTTATACAGCATGTGTTCGCAAATGCGAACATCCCTTTTGTCTGCCAGTGTTCGCAAATGCGAACAAATGTTCGCAAATGCGAACTTCCCAACCTTAGCTTATTTTTCAAACTCCAGAAATTGGTCGGGGTTCGCAATTGCGAACCCATGTTCGCAAATGCGAACACAGAGACCTGAAAAACACGAGTTTCAGTCATTTCTTCACTTTTTACAAAAACAAAACACCCATTTGCGATTCTTCAAGGATTTCTTCTTCATAAAAACGATTGTAAGTCACTTTTTACTTAATTCCTTCAATTCCTAACATCATTAATCATGTTTTTCATAAGAAATCAAAGATTTTCATGGTAAAATTCTTGTTTTTGTTAGAAAATAGGTTTTTCATAAATTGGGGAATTGGACCTCGAATTGAGGTCCGATTTTGAAACAAATTATATACATGAACTCGTGGGGGGATGGGTAACCGGATTTTGGTCCTAACCCCGAATTCCGACCATGTGGGCTCGGGGTTGAAATTTACTATTCCGGGCAGAATGTTGTAAAAGTTGTTTTTGGTCTTAAGAATTAGTTTGTTGAGTAGAATTGATGATATTAAATCAATTGTGTATAGATACGGTTGGATTGGAGCCAAATTGAAAGAAAAGACATTTCCACGGATTGAATTGTTCATAAGCATTCGAGGTAAGTGTTTGTTCTATCCTAGCTTGAGGGAATAGGATTATGTGTTATGTGTTATGTGATCGAGTGCGGTGTATGGGTCGTGGTGACGAGCATCCATACACTGGCGTCTAGTATGACCGTGAGTCGTTGGAAAATAATTATTTTGAGATATATTACGGATGAATTGTTATTGTTCTCCCTTGTTGGGACTTGTTGTGAAGATAATTATTGATTGCCCTTGATGGGACGGTTTATGAATTGCTGTTTCTTTCTTTGCCCTTAACTGTGATTGTTATTTGGGTGAGGAAGAGTGATAATGCACGAAGGGTGATGCCGTGCCATGTTTATTTATTTATGCACGAAGGTTAATGCCGTTCCATGTTTATTTATTGATTATGCACGAAGGATCATGCCGTGCCCTTGTTATTGAACCATGTACGAAGGATCATGCCGTACTATGGATGTGAGGATGAGAGTAAAAGAACGAAGGGTGATGCCGTGTACTTTATTTGTTTATTTGGTGAGGATGAGAGTAAAAGCACGAAGGGTGATGCCGTGCAATTGCTTGCTATTTCTTGAAGTGATATTACTTGTGTTTACATTATACTTTGTTTTTCCTTGTGAAATTATTAACTGTGGTTAATTGTTGAATTCTTTAAGATATTTCTTATTGTGTTAATACTCGATTATTTCTTGTTATTTTGTGGTACATATATATATATATATATTGAATTGCACAGGTTTATGTGAGTGTCTGGTCCTAGGCTTGTCACTACTTCGCCGGGATAGGCCAGGCACTTACCAGCACATGGGGTCGGTTGTGCTGATGATACACTTCTGTGCGTTTTTGCACAGGTCCAGGTTACGATCAGGAGCAGCAGCAGCAGTAAGTAGATTGCGTGGGAGTTGATCATATTTGAGACCGAGGTAGCTTGCAGGCGTCCGCAGGCCCGGCGTCTCTCTCTTTATTTATATTATTAGCTGGAGTCTCTTTGTTCCGAGACAAACAGAATTGTGTTATATTTCTTCAGGACTTTTATGTGTAGTATTCCATAGTAGTTTGTGAGTTGGTGACTCCACGTCTTGGGTAGAGGATTTCAGTATGATTTTCACTTTGTAATTAGTTATTTCCATTTCGATAAAGTATTCCGCATTTATTTAATTAAAATTGTGTTAAAAACAGGATAGTATGAATACGGTGGCTTGCCTAGCTACCACGAGTAGGCGCCATCACGATCCCGATGTTGGGGGAAAATCCGGGTCGTGACACAGGGTGTTAGCCTGCACGGTCGCTCGTTCTTCTTTATTAGAGCGTATCCGTGAGAGGCAATTTGATAATCCTCATTTGCGTGAGTTGAGAGATACAGTACAGCGGGGAGGTGCCACACAGGTAAATCTAGATGATGATGGGATATTGAAATTGCAGGGTCGAGTTTGTGTGCCCAATGTCGAAGGGATTCGAGAGTTAATCTTAGCAGAGGCCCATAGTTCGCGATATTCTATTCACCCAGGCGCCGCGAAGATGTACCAGGACTTACGACAGCACTATTGGTGGCGCAGAATGAAGAAAGATATCGTTGCGTATGTCGTTCGGTGTCTAAATTGTCAGTAGGTGAAATATGAGCACCAGAGACCTGGTGGTGTATTCCGGAGGATTGAAATTCCCGAGTGGAAATGGGAGCGGATCACTATGGATTTCGTTACTGGACTTCCTTTGACTCGGAGGAAATTTGATGCTATTTGGGTCATTGTTGATAGGTTGACCAAGTCAGCACACTTTATTCCAGTATCTGTCTCCTACTCGTCGGAGAGGTTAGCGGAGGTTTACATTAGGGAGATTGTTCGTCTCCATGGAGTGCCAGGTATCTATTATCTCTGATCGGGGTACGCAGTTTACCTCGCGGTTCTGGAGAGCGGTCCAGCAGGAGTTAGGCACCCAGGTTCGGTTGAGTACAGCATTTCATCCTCAGACGGATGGCCAGTCCGAGAGGACTATTCAGATTCTAGAGGACATGCTTCGAGCCTGTGTTATTGATTTCGGAGGCTCGTGGGACCAGTTTCTGCCACTAGCAGAGTTCGCCTACAATAACAGCTACCAATCTAGCATCCAAATGGCTCCGTATGAGGCGTTGTATGGTAGGCGATGTCGATCACCAGTTGGATGATTTGAACCGGAAGAGGCTCGGTTGTTGGGTACAGACTTAGTCCAGGAGGCCTTGGATAAGGTCAAGACTATTCAGGAGAGATTGCGTTCAGCTCAGTCCAGGCAGAAGACTTATGCGGATCGTAAAGTTCGAGATGTGGATTTCATGGTTGGTGAACGAGTATTGCTCCGAGTGTCGCCTATGAAGGGCGTGATGAGGTTCGGGAAGAAGGGCAAGCTCGGCCCTAGGTATATTGGTCCATTTGAGATTCTAGACAGAGTGGGAGGGGTGGCTTACAGATTAGCTTTGCCGCCTAGCTTATTAGTCGTGCATCCAGTTTTTCACGTATCTATGCTTCGAAGATACCACGACAATCCCACACATGTGTTAGACTTCAGTACTGTCAAATTGGACAATGATCTATCTTACGAGGAGGAGCCGGTGGCCATTCTAGACCGGCAGGTTCGACAGTTAAGGTCGAAGGGTTATCCTTCTGTGCGTGTTCAGTGGAGAGGTCAGCCTCCTGAGGCATCGACCTGGGAGTCCGAGTCTGATATGCGGAGCCGCTACCCACATTTGTTTCCCGACTCAGGTACTTCTTTCTTTTGTCCGTTCGAGGACGAACGGTTGTTTTAGAGGTGGAGATTGTGACGACCCAAATGGTCATCACTTGTTTTATTAATCATTCCGAGCTTTTGAGGTCTTGAAAACCTCATTTATAGTTGCCTCGATTTGCGTGCACAGTCCGGGCACAAAGATGGAAAATATTTATGTTGAAATATGTGAAATATGTGAAAAAGTTGAAGAATTTTGATATTAATATTGATATGGTTGACTTTGGTCAACATTTTTGGTAAACGGACCCGGATCCGTGATTTGACGGTCTCAGAAAATCCGTAGAAAAATATGGAACTTGGGCGTATGCCCGGAATTGAAATCCGAGGTCTAGAACCCCGGTAAAAGAATTTTTTCTGTTAAATTGTTTTCTGAAAATGTTTAAGGAAAATGAAACTGATTTTTTATTAAAAAGTACTGGTATCGGGCTCGTATTTTGGTTCCGACGCCCGGTACATGTCATATATATTGGTTAAGCGCTTCCTGTAAAGTTTGGCTGAAAACGGACGTCGTTTGACGTGTTTCGGCCTTAAATTGGAAAGTTTGGAAATTATGAAATTTTAAAGAATTCTTGAGTTTTAAGGCTCAATTCATTGATTTTGATGTTATTTTAGCGATTTGATCGCGCGAGCAAGTTCGTATGATGTTTTTGAGTTAGTGTGCATATTTGGTTTGGAGCCCCGAGGGCTCGGGAGTGTTTCGGAGGTAGTTCGGGGTGTTTTTGAACTTAAGAAAAACTGCAGAAATCTGCAGCAGACAATTCTTCATCGCGTTCGCGTCCAGGTGGCCGCGTTCGCGATGGTCAACTTATTTCCTTCAACGCGTTCGCGTCCAGGTAGTCGCGTTCGCGATGGACAACCATTTCCTTCATCGCGTTCGCATACCGCTACCCGCAATCGCGTAGTATTAAATTTGAACCCAACCCTTTCCTATACGCGTTTGCGTGGCTGTTCCCGCGTGCGCGTAGACCAAATTGTAAGCCCTCAGAATTTTCTCTTCGCGTTCGCGACAGGCCCTATGCGAACGCGATGTGTAACATCGTTTCTTCATCGCGAACGCGACCGGGGCGTCGCGAACGCGATGAAGAAATTATTGCCTAGTGAATTTAATCCCAAAACAGAACACTTACGGGATTTCTCCCATTTTCACAAAACTCTCTCTTCTCCACAGCTTCTTGGGCGATTCTTGAGCAATCCTTCTTCATACTTCTCGGGTAAGTGATTCTTGACTCTTTTTCTTCATTTTCCATCAATATTATTTGAATTCCTAAGCCTAAACATGTGTAAATGAGTAGAAAAATTAGAGAATTAAGTTTAATAAGGGTTTCAAAGAATTTGCGATCTAGACCTCGTTTTGGAGTCGAACTTAAGAACAAATTGTATATTTGAACTCATGGAGGATTTGGTGAACTTATTTTGGTTCGAAACTTGAGTTTCGATTATGTGGGCCCGGGGTCGATGTTTTTACTATTTCGGGCAAAATGTTGTAAAAATCATATTTAGCAATATGAACTAGTTTGTTAAGTAGAATTGATGATATTAAATCAATTGTGTATAGATACGATTGGATTGGAGTCAAATTCGAAAGGAAAAGGCATTGCTACTGATTGAATCGTTCGTAAACTTTCGAGGTAAGTGTTTGTTCTATCCTAGTTTGTAGGAATAGGAATTCAGTTATGAATAAATTGTTGATTAAGAGTTATTGATGTTATGCCGGTAATGAAGTTAAATTGTTGAAATTATTATCAATTATTGGTTTAAAACCGGTAATTATAAATATTGTTGATATAGAGATTATTGGCTAAATGCCGGTAATATATATATTTATGAATTGAGATCGTGTGGCGCGCCGACCACTTATATATTTATGAATTGGGATCGTGTGGCGCGCCGACCACTTATATATTTATGAATTGGGATCGTGTGGCGCGCTGAGCACTTATATATTTATGAATTGGGATCGTGTGGCACGTCGACCACAAAGTGATTTAAATCTTGGTGGCCATAGTTGCCGGTAGCCTATTGATATATTTGGGAGCGGGTGGTACGCCTACCACAAGATGTAATTACTGTGATAGTTGGGAGCGGGTGGTACGCCTACCACGAGATATGAAATGAGAAAGGAATTGAGACATGAAAGTAAGATTTATTCTGTTGATTATATTATTCTGGATATCACGAGTTATTGACTATTATTTCAGAGCAAAGTCTTTCCTTATAAATATTTTGTATATATATATATGTATTGTAATTGTACAGGTTTAAGTGGGTGACTGGCCTTAGCCTCGTCACTAGTTCGCTGGGATAGGCCAGGCACTTACCAGCACATGGGGTCGGTTGTGCTGATACTACACTCTGCGCTCTTTTTGCGCAGATACAAGTTACGGACAGCAGCAGCGGCAGTAGCGACTTGTGGATTTTCCGACTAGTGAGATTACGAGGTAGCCTTGCAGGCGTCCGCAGGACCCGTTGTCTCTTCTACCTATGCTTTTCATTCTATTATCTCATGTAATCGAGATAAACAACTTGTATTTTCTTTCAGACAATTATGTGTATTATTCTTAGAAGTTCGCGAGTATTGTGACACCGATCTTGGGTAGTGTATCATGTTTGGGTTTTCTTTATCATATTTGACTAAGTCTTCCGCTAATTTTGATTATTCCGCTGTAATTTATATGTTTTTAATAATAAGAAATTGGTAATTAATGGAGATGTAATTAATATTTGGCTTGCCTAGCTTCCATTTAGTAGGCGCCATCATGACCCCGATGGTGGAAAATCCGGGTCGTGACATTTGACATGCTACATAACTAGTATTGTTGCTTTCTTATATATCACAATTCAATTTTTTTAGAAAGTTAATAAGAAAGTAATAATATTTTGCTAGACAGTTTACATATTCCAATAGGCTAAGCGGTAGCTATAAAACATAATGATATCACTATTGCCAAGTACCAACTAAACCATATTACTTTGCTTTTACAGTCATTAGTTCATATAATTAGATGAACAATCCAATGAAGGCAGTAAACATTAACAAGGAAAGAATTGATTAGTTTAATAACTATTCCGATCAAATATACGTCTGTTCGTGAAACTAAAAGGCCATAAAAATTGACTAAAGTATAAATTATTTTACAGTTTTTAATGGAACTAAGATCCAAAGTAAGTTAAAGAAAAAAAATTGTACCGAATTTTCATACCACAAGATGGAGTAGAAATGATAGAATGTGACTTACCTGGAATATTATCATTGTCCGATAAGAGAATTAGCAAATAAAGACATATATCTCCATATAGAAATGATTGAACATGTTAATTTGATAAGAACTATCATTAATTAAAAAAATTTGGTGTAGTACATACCTCTTATACTAATATTTTATCTTATTAAAATAAAATAGTTACGAATATTATTATTATTATATTAATTATATGTGACAGTAAACTAATATACAATCATTATACTAGGCATACTAAATTGTATTATAAGGTAAAACCATAAGCATACATAATAAAGCATAATTGTAATTTTGTAAATTATGTAGTCTAACACATGCCTCCTATTATTAGTTCACGAAAATTTAACTATACTATAGTCATGAACAAGATGCTCAAGTTTATATTATGACAATAGATCATCCAGGTATACATTACCATAAGTGGAATTTAAACTTGAGGTTAGAGACTTCGTGCTGATAACGTGTTATAAAATATAACTCAAAGTAACAATATGGAATAAGAAAATAAAAGCAATTTTGTAAAACATGAACAAGAAATAGAGATAGAGAGAAGGAAGAGATTTTCTTCTTCAATTGTGTGTAAATTTCCATTGCAATTACATAGCTTTTTATAGGCATAAAAAGTAAAGATGATGAACATAAAATAGGAGATCTAATATTTAACTATTCACAACATGAACATCTAATGTAGTATCCAATGTAGCATTCAATGAATAAATTATTTATAACACATCACACTTAGCAAAGCAGAAATTATGTGAGAA
>JASVEL010012218.1:0-224385 GCA_032618575.1 Nicotiana noctiflora | reverse complement strand
GGACTGTGTTCTTGTATTTCATTTATACACTTCTTAATTTGTTATGAAAACAGGCTAATCATGCCGATTAATAAGTATTAATTATACTTGGCTGGTTTAATTGGATAAGATGGTCGGGCTTGCCTAGCAATTTGTTGGGCGCCATCACGACCGGGGTTTGGGTCGTGACAGTCGAACAATGATAAAATGAATTCAAAACGTGCAACTTGAACAATTATAGTTTTGAAAGGTGAGTCTACTTAAACTGGATGCAATTCAAACGATAACAGACACAGAAGAACAATAACTTATACAAAGAAAATAATATTATTGCTTTGAGATGCATGTCACCATGTGTCTTATAAATAATCAGACCCCCTTTATATAGTAGGAGAGTCCTACTTTAGGTACAATTCTATAAAAGGTAAAAAGTCTCATAATTTGTTGATCAGGTTTCTCATTGATATGTGCCGAGATCCTCGTCGTGATACCCAACCATTTACGGATGTTTCGCCTTCCATAATTCGGTCTGGCAATGTTTCCTCGAGCTCATTAGGGGCCAGAGTTGATTCTGGGGTCATGGACTTAATGTTCTCAAGGACGGGCATTCTGACCTCGTATCTTGGTTCGATGGAAACCGAGGTCATTGTTAAACCAATCACGCTTCAATCCCAATTTGTCGTGTAATGGACGATTCCGATTTTAACCGTATAGAGATAGTCCCTTCGTTTTTCGGAGAGTAAACGCCAAAAAACGATATGAGCCCTTGACTTTTGCCTCGATACTCTGTGTTAGAAACGACAAAAAAAACGAAATGTCTCGTTAGTCACGTCTTAAGGGCATTAAATGCTCTTTAGTTGCTGGTCGGCCGTACCTAGTTTTGAACCGTCTTTTGAAAACTATAAAAGCCCCCTTCTTCATCCATTCAAACCTTTACATTCAAATCTTCTCTATTCTTGTTCTTAAAAACATTTGCATTTTCTAGCACTTGTACCACCGGCTTCAAAGTTGTAAAACCTATATCCATTCCGGGAAGGGGTGAAAAGGTATCGAAGTGTATTTGATCGATCATCGAGGAGACTCTCCCTACCTCCCTACAGTCATAAAGGACTGCAATTAACCGGGAAAGACATGTTGGTTCCCGGGCCCGAAGAGGATATCAGTACCAACGTTAAGGGATACTTAAGTGTTGTGGCTTTTCTTCTTTAAATATGAGTAGCTAGACCCAAAAGCTAAGGTTGTGGCTCAACCCTAGTGTGGGCAATTGATGAGTCTTGTAATTTAGGGCTAAATTGACTATGAGTGTTTGTTCTTTGGACCAATTTCATGGTAAATTGCTGAATTAGTGATTGCAAATACTAGTTTATGTTGAGTTGACTTAAGCTATTCTTGAGAAAGAGAGCCTATGTCTCCGAAATTGATCCAACAAGGAATTGGGGCGTACTCAAGAGATTGATAGCCCCAATTATAGGGTTAAATCTCGAGAGAGTAATACCCTACTTGAACCCTAGTTGCTTGTGCAAATTTGCATCCCCAACTGATCTTGAGAAAGTCAATTCGGGCAAAATCGCTCGAACCACCGAGAGGTGTAGAGTGGGTAAAGTCGTGCAACGGCTATATCATACTCCCCAAATATGTCAAATATGCCTTAGATTCAAGCACCTATCAATTGATCACCTAGGCGGAAGTCACTACCCTAGTATCTTTTAAATCACTTGAACAACGCGTACCATTACAATTCTTAGCTTAATCTAGTTTCATTTACCATTTTGTAGTTTGATAATATTAGGAGTAAACAAAAAACGCAAAAATGAATAGAAGTGTAATTCGGAAGACATACACAACTCTACACTAGATAGATACTCGATTCCAAATTCTAGCTCTCTGTGAATATTGATCATGACCTTAAATCGAGTAAAAGCTACTCCGACTGTCACGACCCGGATTTTCCACCATCGGGAGTCATGATGGCGCCTACTAGTGGAAGCTAGGCAAGCCAACTGTTACTTACATTTTTCATTAATTACAATTCTCTTCTTAAGAATTAAATCATATAATTACAGTGAAATAATTAAACTTAGCGGAAGACTTAGTCAATTTTATCAAATATGATACAGAAAACCCAAACATGATACACTACCCAAGACTGGTGTCACAATACTCACGAACTTCTAAGAATAATACACACAATTGTCTGAAAGAAATATAAGCTGTTTATCTCGAATACATGAGATAACAGAATGAAATACATAGATAGAAGATACAACGGGTCCTGCAGACGCTTGCAAGGCTACCTCGTAGTCTCGGTAGTCGGAATATCCACAATAGTGCTACTGCTGTCCGTGACCGTAACCTGTATCTGCGCAAAAAGAGCGCAGAGTGTAGTATCAGCACAACCGACCCCATGTGCTGGTAAGTGCCTGGCCTATCCCGGCGAAGTAGTGACGAGACTAAGGCCATTCACCCACATAAACCTGTACAGTTGAAATATATATACATATACAACAACAGAAAACATTATCGAACGTTTATAAGGAAAAAATCTGCTCTGAAATAATAGTCAATAACTCAGAATATCCAGAGTAATCTGGTCAACGGAACTAATCTTACTTTCATGTCTCAATTCATTTTTCATTTCATATCTTGTGGTAGGCGTACCACCCGCTCTCAAATGTAATAAATATCTTGTGGTAGGCGTACCACCCGTTCCCAAATGTAATAATAAGCTATATCGTGTGGTAGGCGTACCACCCCTTCCCAAATGTAAAAATAAGCTATATCTTGTGGTAGGCGTACCACCCGCTCACAAATGTAACAATAGGCTACCGGCAACTATGGCCAATGCCAAGATTCAAATCACTTTGTGGTCAGCGTGCCACACGATCCCATTTCTTATCATATAAGTGGTCGGCGCGCCACACTATCGCAAATTCTTTAATAATGTATATTACCGGCATTAAGCCAATAATCTCTGATCAACCGTATTTATATTACCGGTGTAAAACCAATAAATGACAATAATTCAACGATATATCCCCATTACCGGTGTAACACCAATAACTCTTACTCAACAATTTATATGTATTTTACCGGTATACAACCAATAAATGACATTGAACCTATAATTTATCTCCGTTGCCGGTATAACACCAATAACCCTTAATCAACAATTCATACATAACCCAATTTCTATTCTCTCAAGCTAGGATAGAACAAACACTTACCTCAAATGTTTACGAATAACTCAATCCGTAGCAATGCCTTTTCCTTTCCAATTTGGCTCCAATTCAATCGTATCTATACACAATTGACATAATATCATCATTTCTACTTAACAAACTAGTTCACATGGCTAAATATAAGTTTTACAACATTCTGCCCGGAATAGTAAAAATCGACCCCGGGCCCACATGATCGAATTCCGAATTTCGAACCAAAATAAATTCACCCAATCATCCATGAGTTCAAATATATAATTTGTTCTCAAATTGAACCTCAAATTGAGGTCAAAATCCCAACTTTTATGAAAATCTAAGTTCTACCCAAATCCCCCATTTTTACCCATGAAAAACCTTAAATTGAAGATGAAAACATGATAGATGATGTTAAAGTTTGAAGAAATTGAGTAAAAGTTGACTTACCAATGATTTGGAGAAGAGGGAGTTCGTGAAAAATCGCCAATGGATGTTTTGGGTTGTGAAGTATGAAAAATGAAGCTGGAAATCGTGATTTACAAGTCTCTGTGTTCGCATTTGCAAACTTTTGTTCGCATTTGCGAAGCCAAAACAAAACTGGAAAGTTCGCATTTGCGAACTTTTGTTCGCATTTGCGAACCAAGGCAAAATCTGGGAAGTTTGCATTTGCGAACTTTTGTTCGCATTTGCGAAGCCAAGACAAAAACTGGGAAGTTCGCATTTGCGAACCAAGGCAAAATCTGGGAAGTTCGCATTTGCGAACTTTTGTTCGCATTTGCGAACTCTGCGGGTCAGGTGCTGACAGCAACTTTCTAACATGAAAAATTGATCTCGTGGCCTATCCAAAATTCACACGAGCTCTCGGGGCTCCAAACCAAATATGTACACTGACTTACAAACATCATACGAACTTGCTCGCGCGATCAAATCGCCAAAATAACATCAAAATCAATGATTTGAGCCTTAAAACTCAAGATTTTATTCAAAATTTCATAACTCCCAAAATTTCCAATTTAAAGCCGAAACACGTCAAACGACGTTCGTTTTTAACCAAACTTTACAGGAAGCGCTTAACCAACATATATGACTTGTACCGGGCGTAGGAACCAAAATACGAGCCCGATACCATTACTTTTTAATCAAATTTCAGTTTCATTTTCCTTAAACATTTTCAGAAAACAATTTAACAGAAAAATTCGTTTACCGGGGTTCTAGACCTCGGATTTTAATTTCGGGCACACGCCCAAGTTTCATATTTTTCTACGGTTTTTCTAGGACCGCCAAATCACGGGTCCGGGTCCGTTTACCAAAAATATTGACCATAGTCAACCATATCAATATTAATATCAAAATTCTTCAAATTTTCCACATATTTCATATGTTTCAACATAAAAATTTTCCAACCTCGCGTCTGGACTATGCACGTAAATCGAGGCAACTATAAATGAGTTTTTTCAGGACCTCAGAAGCTCGAAATGATTAATAAAACAAGTGATGACCATTTGGGTCGTCACACCGACCCTCTCTCACTACTCAATTGATAGTGCGGAGTAGACCGCGATCACACATTGAAGGGGTCATGTGGCTTTGTCAACTAAAATGTGGGGCCCATACCCAAAGGCTAAATACTTCTCTAAATTCACTTTGTAATCTCTACAAGGGAATGAAGAAGGTTTCAGTAAATTTTCAAGAGACCATATTTCTCAATAGCAAAAGTGGTATCAGAGCAGCTCCGTCCTAGAGAGTCTACAAAATATGTCTAGTAGAGTCTTATTTATGGGTGTGTTGTGCACCACACTTATAGCAGGAGGCTACAGCGCATCTAGGGTTGTCACTCTTTCTTCTTACTCTAGATCATTTTAGTAGAGCTTAGTCGTAGAATTAAAATTCCTAAATTCTAATATATTTGTAATGAGACGATACCTACATCCAAAAAAATGATTGGTAAGAGATATAGGTGTGGAAGAGTTAAGTCAGAGGAACTCGATTTTGCATCATGCTTATGATGAGTAAATGTGAGGTCTTCAGCAAATCTTGGGTGTACTAAGACGTGTAAGATAATTGATAAGGAGCCTTAAGGCAAGAATATCTATCCACCTATATGGTGAGAAGCAATGAGAGATTCAGAAGGAAGATACAAGTTTCAACAAGTAAAAAGAAGGTGAAGAAGCTTACAAGGCACCTGGTTAATAAAGATTATCAGTATTTCAATTCAGGCAAAGAAATATAAGCATTTTGAGTTACCTTCAACTGTAACAGGGGTAAGTACAAATGGCCACACCTATCTTAGTTATGCCCTAAGAGGGCTAACAAAAATAGTTAAGAGAAAGACGAATATCAGGATCCGGCTGGGGTTAGAGTTAGGGCTGTTCAAAACGAACCCCAATCATTAACCGAACCGTAAAAATGACTTATTGGTTTATTAGTATCGAGTTAACGGGGTATTGGTTGATGAACTGATTAAAACTTTATAATTAACGGCTTAGCAATTTGATAGCGGATTACTCAATTTCCTTATCAGACAAACCGCTAACCCGTTAGATATGTATGGTCTGCACTTTGTTAATTTGTTTCAACAACTATATATATTGTTTTGTTAGATGAAGTCGACATTTGTGAATTTTATTAAATCAATGCAACCATTGAACTAAGGTGCTTTAACATGCACAAACTTATGTTTGTGAATCTGTGGTTGTAAATTTTAGGTTTGATTATGTTCTAAACTTTATGATTGTAAACTAAACAGACTTGCTGCTGAGGGAGCTAGTCAGGGAGAGATATAATATAAATAATAGCAGAAAAACATTAATGGTGAAAAGAACATTTTGATATTTCTCTTACTATAGAAAAATAGGCCATTGAAGAAGATACGAGCACCAAAGGTTCCTTCGGCATAATAGTTGTAGAATACAATAGCATAGACATTTTATCTCTTTACCTCATCAAGCAAAAAATAAATAGGAGCTTCTTCATTGGCATTTGGTAGCGTCCTGAGAGTTGTTGTTAAAATGAATGTCCAGCTGAATTTATTGAAATCCACTGCGGTTAAAAGTCTGAATTATGACAGTTTCTCTAGTTCTTTATATCTTTTTTATTGTCTATTTGATTTGGCCGATAAACTGTCTGATAATCGTCAATTTGATACTAGTTCGCCCGATGTCTTATTGGATAACTAGCGGATTATTACATTTATAAACTGATAACCGATAAGTCGAACCGTTATACATAAATATCCACCCGATAAGCACCCCTAGTTAGAGTGACCCAAAATGATGGATGGATTTTTTGCGTTAGTTAACATTTCCAAAGAACGTTGCAAATCTGCTAGTAGATCTCCTTGTGAGACACCCACATGGTTCGCTCTAAAATAGTACAACTAGATATGAATACTAGAGTGCTCAAAAAAATTACAAAAAATAGGCACTAGAAGAGATAAATATTACCTTAGTATGAATCTTGTCCCTAGTAGAGAGAGAATGTTAGGCAACCCGAAGAGCAAATGGATGGAGCAAGGGCCGCTAAAAGAAAAAGAATGACTTGTTCGAGTTTTTCAGAATAAAGTGATAGACATAAATGTTAGCGGGAAATAAGAAGAGATTTAATGAAGCATTATGAGTAAGATATGATACATGGATGACAACAGTAGATCAAAAAGATGACAGTATTACAGAGCCTATAGTCAAGTGAATGAATAGACAAGAAGTGACATGCCTTGAGACAAAAAAGAGTATAGGCCATAAAGTCATATCTTCATTTTGAGAAATAAGTTTGTGGCTCCAACGCGACTACCAGAAGGAAAAGTTAAACCCCTTAGTAATAGAAATCAGTATGGACTGGTGAACAAGATAAACTAAACATAAATTAGGGACTGAATGATTTGATAATGGTCGACATAATGAGAATTTCAGATTTCGTTCCAGCGATAATAGAATGGACAAAAACAATCATGAAGAATTCAAAGAATGGTCATTCAGGAAGACGTTTCCCTAAAGAAAGAAATGTGAGAAAGTTTAGCTTAAGGGACTGTATGTGCGAGTTATACTAAGTGTCACCCACGCGAGTAAGAAATTTTGTTATCCTTGGTACAGAAGGATCCTCAAGGTGAGAAAGGGTCATCGATGATGTGAAAAGACGCCAAAGATGAAGAGGTAAAACATCTATAGGTAGATCGTAGTAGTTTCAACTCTTAGTACTCCTCTAGGGGGGGGGGAATATGGAGTGATGTGGAATTAAGTCAAAATTTAGTGGTAGTAGTAACTATTTGAATGGTAAAGGAAGAATGTGATAAAAATGAGAAAGGTATGAGATTGGACTTAATCAAATCCTACTAATATGCTACGATTCCAAAATATTATGCAAACACGGCGTCAAGGAGAGGAAGTAAGAGTTCCTGCCCGAGATGTTATTGGTAGATAAGGAGCCAGTACAGGATGTAAGTTAAGACAAAGGAAATGACCCAAGGAAGATTACGCGGAATATTGATGTGATAATGGGCCAACGAGTAATTAGTAGTTGATTCAGGAAGGGCCAAGTTATGGTTAAACAAGAGGATACAGACAAATCAGTAGATCGTGCAAGATAACTGTAGTAAAATAAAATATAGTGAACTCAACCTCACAGTTATGACATTGTGATCCTTGAGAAATATTCAGATAGAAGTTGGGTATTTAAAAGGTGCAGTATAAGTGTTACGGAAATAAAAGAGAGTGCCACTAGGAAACAGTCAAAATTTAAGTTCAGAAGCAACCCTACGAGCACAAGGGCATGGAGGTAAGTAAGTAAGGATAATTACAAGTAAGAAAGAACATCAAAAATTTCGTCGGGTAAACAATGTAATAATCTCGCAACCTTGAAAGAGTCAGAGGGTCCTCCCTAGGTACTACAATGAAAGACTAGCTGAGGAAATAAGGAAGATGGCTTCAACCTAAACATAGTAACTTTAAGGAGAAATGGTCAAGTAAAAACAATCTCACTACAAAATTGTATGCAGTCCACAAGAAAGTGGAACCTACCATGGCTATTGAACGGGGAGTAAAATAAAAAGTAATATTCGAGACTATATTATTTGCACAAAAATTCTGGAATGCATGGGAACTAAGATAAGCTAAATATACACGCAACAAGGGGGCAGAAAGACTAGGAAAAGTAATTGTGTACGTTTGAAGAAAGCTGAGATGGAACGAAAAGAATTATTTGATCAATGATCCAGAGCTAGTTACGTTTTAAATACTCTTAATATTTTGGAGTATTATCCACGCAACATATATATTGACAATCGTACAGCCGTAGAAGACTTCGGTATAAGTAAAAGAAATTATTGAGTCCAAGTAATAGACAAAGGATTGAATAGTTAGAAGATTATATCAGGGAAATTCCATAGCACCGATGAAAGGCAAAGTAATAACTAATACCATGAACCGCAGATCGAAAGAGAGCTTAAGCATACATAAAGGTTGATCAGAGGAAAGAGGAAACTAAAGAGTTACATCAACTAAGTAAATCAGGAGTTTGATTATTGGACCCAAAATATTATGCACATCATGATGGAGAAAATTGCATAATCATTCTTAATATCAGAAGTACGAGAGAGATAATACAATAGGCATATTTTATAACAGCTCTACGATAAAACTAGTTAGAAAAGTACCGGCCTCATAAGAAGTCAGTACAAAGCTCCCATCGGATTGTGTATGCACCAGAGGTGGAAGTACTGTAATAGAGCTTCAAGCTGTGGAAGTGAATTATACCTACGTGGAAGGGAGGTCATGAAAAAGATAGAAGATGTGATGCGAGATTTTTAGGTAAGTAAGGTAAATGTGAACAACGTACGAGATTCTCAAGTGCAGAAGGTTGTGAATATTCCATACTTCGGATAGAAGGCTAGAAGCGCTGGGAATTCTGTATCCAGGAATGATAGTGGCATTGTAAGTTGAATTTCTTCAACCCTATGGTTTCTAGGTACCGAGAGATCTAGTTAAAAGAGTAAAGAAGAGTTAGAGACGATATGATGTCGCGCTTGATGTTCCAGAATAACATAAGGAAATCTGTGGTGCAAGAAAGTTGAAGGGAGGTTGCGAGTAATATAATTAGATATGTGTAGGTCACAAGCTAAATTATGATAAAGCGAAAAGGTTTTAGGAAGACAAGCAAGGATAAAGAAAGGGCGAGTGAGAAGGTGACAATAATAGATAAGTCCTCAGAATTAAGCCCATGAAAACAAGAGAGCTAATGGTTTCTCTAAGTTATAGAAAGCTCAGTATAGTCTGAATAAACTCAAACTAGTCTAAGACTAGTAGCATTTAGATGAGATGGAATGCAGCCTTGGTAGTAGAATGAAGGTGTAACGGTGATAGATAAAGGATGACATTTGTGACTTCAATTGAGTAATGAATTGAAGAGGATTTCATGAAATGTACATGATTAAAACCCATGTAAGGTGAGTCACATTGGGATACTATAAAATAGGTTTAGATTTATACATACACGATAAGAGTTATGGTATAGTATCACCTACCTACATGCAGTACAGTCATATGAATAGATAAACGGATCTATGAAATAAGATATAACAATATCCGTAAGTTCGACAAAATACCAAGAAAAGAACTTAGTACACCTATAGGTTCCCAGAGGGGAAACTTGTTATAATTACGCATATGTTCACAAACTGAGGCCTAGAAATTGACTAAAAGCTAGATGAAAGAGGAGAGAAGAGTCGCACAGACGAACATACAAGGACAAAGACAAACATACTGCATGATAGAAGGTAGCAATAGTTACGAGATTGGAAGAATTCCGACCACAAGTCATGGTGTGAGAAAGAGGCCTAAAGGGTGGGAATGACCTGGCTTTTGGATTTATTCACAGAACAATTGTCTAGATGGAAAGAAGAGTACTAAAATATTCGCAAGAACTATAGGTTATGATAATGATAAGTGCATAAGTCAACATTCGAGGACGAATGTTCCAAAGAGGGGAATGAAGTTACACCCCATATTTTTGTACGTGAAAGTACGCCACAAGTGAATTGATGAAAGCTCGGAAATGAGATGTTATATCCTGCATTTTTATATGTTAAAGCTTCGTATAAGTTAATCTACGTTAGTTCAAAAATGAGATTATTTTAAGATTATAAGCACTATGCTATTTCAAACAAGTGATGAGTAATTTCGTGAATGTGAGATGGTAAGAAAATCGGAAAAAAAAAATCTATCGAAGTTTGATATTTTGAAATAAAATAGTTCCAAGCTACAGTACCCCGTATTTATGAACTAGTGTCATACAAGGTACACATGACGATGATAGTAAGATGTATAAAGTGTGTTAATAGTATTATAAGTAATTTGAGATAATTTTTAATTATATGGATAATTGGTTAATTCTTAATTTGAGTTGAAAAATAACAAATTAATTAGAAATCTGTGGATAAATATTTAAGTGAGATTTGTGGATAAATATTTAAGTGAGATTTGTGGATAAATTATAAGGAGGGTAACATCCGCCTGGGATGTTAGAAAGTTGGAAGCAAATTCCGTAGGTAAATATGACTCCTAAGTTCACTTAATAAGGTAGCACATTTAAGGGGTTATGTGGCTGTCATCTAAAATGTGGGCCCACACCCAAAGGTTAAATACTTCTCTAAACTCACTTAGTAATCTGTGCAAGGAAACGAAGAAGGTTTTATCAAATTGTCAATAGATCATATTTCTCAATAGCAACGTGATTTGCTTCAAACATTTCATACGACTACTTTATAGCAACGTGGGATTTACGATTTTAAGGAAGTACATTATAATCCTTCTCAAAAATATCATATGTTTTTTTTCTACTTCAATCTGTCATTACATGTTTTGTTGTGTTTGACATGTGTTGGAAGGATTTTCAAAATAATCGGCTCAAGTATGTTAAGGCTATCTCTTCTTTCTTTTTGGCAACACGAACGATACGAACAAATGAACAACTTCCATAAATGACTCTATTCATGAAATATTAGATGTTCATATGTCCTTGATTCCCTATATGTCTTATTATTTTATCGTTTGTTCATGGGTGTCGAAAAATACGTAAGTTGATAAAGTTTATTTCATGATATAAATCAAAGGCATAATGGTCTTATAACATTTCGAGGGATTTTATTGACGTACTTTTCATGAATTGCATTTATTTATACATGTACATTGACCCATGACCAGATGGTGTTATATATATATATATATATATATATATATATATATATATATATATATATATATATATATATATATATATATATATATATATATATATATATATATATATATATATATATATATGAGATTTGAGAAAAGGTTACAGCGTCATTTACACACCACCACCTGATCAGCTGGTATACGTTTATGATTTGCCCACAATGGCCAAGATGATATGATGGGATGCCCTCAGAGGCTAGATGATGTCATAAATGCATATACCTATGCATGGTATGACATTTATACGCATATGCATGACATTATTAATATTAATGATTCACAGAGTTACGTAGACATACATAATGAGTCTTTTATACAAATTTATACATATGATATACTGGCATATAAGACCAAAATAATCACTCGTACACTGTATATAGGCCAACAAAGCCATACAATTTTTCATATACATGACATATGTCTAGAAGCTTCTAAAAATACATATATGTCATCAGGTCGGGACATGGCCCTAACATACCAATCAATACGTGTCCAATGCATACTGACCAAACAGGAAACTCAGGAGCAAATGGAGCGCATTACGCTGAGCTGATAGCCTACTTGGAGGACACTCGACCTGTCTATCGAGACTTGTGAGTATGAAACACACTTATGTGTGTGTGTGTGTGTGTGTGTCTATATATATATATATATATATATATATATATATATATATATAGTATTTGAGAAAAGGTTATGGCGTCATATACACACCACCACCTGATCAGCTGGTATACGTTAATAATTTGGCCACAATGGCCAAGATGATATGATGGGATGCCCTCAGAGGCTAGATGATGTCATAAATGCATATACCTATGCATGGTATGACATTTATATGCATATGCATGACATTATTAATATTAATGATTCACAGAGTTATTTAGACATACATGATGAGTCTTTTACTCCATGTTTCTCTCATGTTTATTATTTACTGATTTTCATTCCTTACATACTTGGTATATCATTTAGATTGACATTCCTTTTTTCTGTAGAAGCTGTGTTTCATACTCACAAGTCTCGATAGACAGGTCGAGTGTCCTCCAAGTAGGCTATCAGCTCGGCGTAATGCGCTCCATTTGCTCCAGAGTTTCCTATTTGGTCAGTATGCATTGGACACGTATTGATTGGTATGTCAGGGCCATGTCCCGACCTGATGACGTATATGTATTCTTAGAAGCTTCTAGACATATGTTATGTATATGGAAGATTGTATGGCTTTGTCGGCCTATATACAGTGTACGAATGATCATTTTGGTCTTATAGGCCAGTATATCATATGTATAAGTTTGTATTCTCTCATGATTTACTCCAGTTAATTTACCTATGATAGAATGAACGAAAGATACGTTACGCTGGTACTCGATTGAGTAATATACTGGGTGTCCGTTGCGTAACACCATTTGAAAATAAAAATATGTTTGGATCTAATTTTCAAAACATATTTTATTTTTTATTTTGAAATGAAATTTTAAATATGACTTACACCCATAATTTTTAAAAACTATCAAAAATGCCCAACAATCCTAAAGAAAATTCATACAAAACTAGCGACAAATCTGAACAAATTTTATTATGAACATAGCAAATTTTAGTAAATTAACTTCATAGTTTGTCCTTGCGGTAGATTACCATAGATTGGCACAACAATTTTGGCGAAGTTTTTCTCTATTTATAGAGAAGGGCAAAGCCGCGTGAGTTTAACGAGAGAAAAGTGGATAGATATAAATTAGTTGGGTAATATTAACAACGGAAAGTGGTTTTTTCAATTTATTTATAAAATATAAAAGTGTAAGGCATTTTTAGAATTTTTTAAAAAAGCCAAACAATAATATTTTGGGCCAAAAATAACTCTTAAGCTGGTTTTGGAATTTAAAAATTTGCTAAAATATAAATAAAATCTATAAACAAATAGGCATTTGCCAATAAAAATTTAATACAATTTATGGCCAAATGAGATATAAGAGTAGATCCTATGTTCAAATCCTATAAAAGAAAACTTGTTTAGTTATTTCGTTATAGATAATGCATGCAAGAATCTTTTACGAATAAAAGTAGCATGTTTGACCCAACTTCAAAGAAGTGTTTATTTTAAATGTAAGTTTTGTCAAAATTCAGAATAGTATTTTAGAGAGCAACAACTTACGTAATACGTTTGTTCAATTCGTCTGAGAAGTGCTTCTTTTAGTATTTGATAAACTACTCTAAAAGTGTACTATTTGGAGAGGAAAGTATTTTTCACCTTCCAAAAGTTTGGCCAAACAAATTAGAAATATCATATATATTTTTCAACTTTTTGTTTTAAAATTGAATTTTTTTCTTTTAATAGTGTTTGGTTAAAAGGATTTTCTTTTTAAATAATAAAGAATATTACACTTGCTGAGAACACACACCACTTAAACAAGATACTGCGTAGAATTCAACAGATTTTATTTTGGCCTTAACAATATGGAAAATTCACTGAAAGATTTGGAGAATTTTCCTTGTCTTTCTCATTGCTATTGACAGTCAATATATACAAGAGATTGGCACTATCCTAGGCTACAAACTAGGAAACTAATTACAAGAGATTAGCAAGAGATTAGCACTATCCTAGGCAGGGGCGGCTCAAGCTCATAGGGGGCCTAAGGCTAAAGTTTACTATAGGGCCTAAAGCCAAAGTTTGTATCTTCGTCAGATTTCTCATAAACCTCTTCTTCAATTTGGATTTTAAGCTTTACTTTATTAATATATTAAAAAATTACTTTTTTATATATGAAAATAAAAAAGTACTAAAAATATTATTTATTTATAAGAAAAATATCTATAAACCTATAAAATATATAGTATTTCTAAAAAATGGGGCCTCCCAAAATTGGGGGCCTAAGGCACTTGCCTTATCCCATACACCTATAGAGCCGCCTCTGATCCTAGGCTACAAACTAGGAAACTAATTACAAGAGATTAGCACTATCCTAGGCTACAAACTAGGAAGATAATTCTTAGAGAAATTATCTCCTAAATACAAGCTATGAACGATATAGTTAACACACCCCCACAGTCGTAGTGGGAGGACGACGGACACTAAGACTGTCCCGAAATTCCTCAAATAAAACCCGCGGAAGACCTTTAGTGAAGATATCCGCGATCTGATATAGTGAAGGCACATGTAGTACTCGAACTTCCCCACGTGCAACCTTCTCTCGAACAAAATGAATATCCATTTCTATGTGTTTTGTTCGTTGATGTTGAACTGGATTTTCTGACAAATAAATAGCACTAACATTGTCACAATAAACAAGAGTAGCCTTTTTAATCGGACAATGTAACTCCAAGAGAAGATTCCGAATCCAGCATGACTCGGAGACAACATTCGCCACCCCACGATATTCGGCCTCCGCACTAGACTTGGACAATGTGGGTTGGCGTTTAGATGACCAAGATATCAGATTATCACCCAAGAAAACACAATAACCAGACGTTGAACGTCTTGTATCAGGGCACCCACCCCAATCTGCATCAGTATATGCAACCAGAGAAGAAATAGAGGATGGATATAAATGTAGTCCAAAATCAAGAGTACCTTGTACATACCGAACAATCCGTTTGAGAGCAGACATATAATCAACCCTCGGGTCATGCATATGAAGACAAACTTGCTGAACGGCATAAGAAATATCCGGCCTGGTGAATGTAAGATATTGTAGAGCCCCCGCAAGGCTCCTATACAGAGTCGGATCGTCAAAATGTGCATTAGTAGTAGCGCCAACCTTCGGCTTCGTGTCAACCGGAGTCTGAGACGGTTTACACGATGACATCCATGCACGGTCAATTATTTCCTCGGCATATTTACGCTGTGAGAGAAACAAACCACCCTTATGTCTAGTCACAGCAATGCCCAAAAAATAATTCAGAGGACCAAGGTCCTTCATAGCAAACTCGGAGTTAAGACGAGCCATGATAGAACTTCGGAGAGCATCAGAAGAAGCTGTCAAAATAATATCATCAACATACAATAAAAGATAAGCCATGTCGGACCCATGACGATAGATAAATAAAGAATTATCCATCTTGCTGTTAGTAAATCCAAGAGACAACATATAATCAGCAAATCGCTTGTACCAAGCCCGGGGCGCCTGCTTAAGTCCATAAAGAGACTTACGCAAGAGACAAACATAATCCGGATAAGTCCGATCTCTGTATCCAACAGGTTGATGCATATAGACAATTTCCTGCAGCTGACCATGTAAGAAAGCATTTTTAACATCCAACTGATGAATAGACCATGCCTTTGACAAGGAAAGACTAAGAATTACGGATCGTAGCCGGTTTGACAACCGGACTAAATGTCTTGCCACAATCGATGCCAACCTGTTGAGTTTTACCATCACCTACAAGACGGGCTTTATGCCTCTCAAAATCACCATTAGCCTTGACTTTATGAGAAAAAATCCACATAGAACGAATAACATTCACATTAGGTGGACGGGGTACCAACTCCCACGTCTTATTTTTAATAAGAGCATCAAATTCATCATCCATGGCCATTTTCCAATTTGGATCACGAAGTGCATCAATGGGATTTCAAGGTAAAGGAGACCGGTCAACCGTAGTATGCAAGTTTGCATATTTCGGATTGGGTTTAAAAATCCCATGTTGACTACGTGTGACAACTCTAGGCTGGGAAGAAGGAATGGGCGGAGAATTTGTGGGGAATGGGGCTTGTTGTGTTTGGGCTGAAGGGGAGGAAGAGACTGGGCATTGGGTAGGAAGAGGCCCAGAGAGAGAAGGAGATGAGATGAAGGGGACACGGGCTGGTCTGCCACGCCTACCCCAGGCACCGAGGCACCCCCCGTTCCGGCGTCCGCCGGTAACCCGGCGGGGCTGGCAGTTGGTGGTGCAAGACCACGCTGCCGGATGCAAGTTTGGGTGGCAGGTGGTGGTTGGTTATGGCGTGGAGAAGGAGAAGAGGTGGGGCTTTGCTGCTGGGCCGTGTGTGGAATGGGCCCGGTAGGAGTAGTAGATTCCTGCATATGGTGGATAACATATGATGATAATCCATCATCAAGAAAGTCATATGTATGAGAAGTTGGAGTGTGCACACTAGCAAAAGGAAATGTATGTTCATTAAACAAAACGTGACGACAAATAATGATTTTCCTAGAAGACATATCATAACATTTGTAACCACGATGGTTAGTGGGGTACCCAAGAAACACACACGGAGTTGACCTTGCTTGCAATTTATTAATAGTTGTGGAGGGAATAAGAGGGAAACACAAGCACCCAAAAACCCGAAGATGATCATAAGAGGGAATTCTTTGATAAAGAACTTCAATAGGAGACTTATTATGCAACAATTTACTAGGAAGAACATTAAGAAGATATGTTGCCATTTGAAGAGCATGATGCCAAAATGATGGGGGAAGAGAAGCATGAGCTAAGAGAGTACGAGTGACATTGTTAATAGACCGAATTTTGCGTTCGGCTTTCCCATTTTGAGAAGAAGTATGAGGACAAGACAAACGGAATGACATGCCATGTTTTGTACAAAAATCCCAAAAAGAACTGTTATCAAATTCACGACCATTATCACATTGCACATTTTTTATATTACGTTCAAAATGGGTCGAAATATGGACTTTAAAGGCTAAGAAAATGTCATAAACATCAGATTTTCTACCCAACGGAAAAGTCCATAAATACTTTGAAAAATCATCAAGAAACAAAACATAATATCGATGTCCCGCAGAACTCAAAACATGAGATGTCCAAAGATCACTATGTAATATATCAAATGGCATAGTAGTGCTAGAAGAGGAAGAAATAAATGGCAACTTAATTTGTTTCCCAAAAACACAAGAGCTATAAATACTTGAACGAGAGTATTTTGTACAATAAATGCCTTTATTTTTCCTAAGCAAATCGAAAATAGGTGCCCCCGGATGACACAAGCGATCATGCCATATTTGAGATGAAATCACATTTCATGATTGGCCTCCCCGTCCAAAATTCCTTCACAGAAAACCCAAAAGGATCAAACTCAACTGACACGGAATTATCTTTAGTAAATTTTCTAACATAAATTAGATTCTTAATCAGTTTAGGAGCATGAAGGACATTTTTAAGAGACAAAGATGGACACGGGGAAGGCAATTTAGTGTGACCATAGCCAAGAATCGGAATTGAATGACCATTACCAACAACAATATTATTGTTTGGATGATTGCTCAAATTAAAATAAGACGAGAGTTTACCAGTAGAAGACGTCATATGAGAGGTAGCACCGGTATCCATGTACCACGATGGGTCGGGCTTTTGAAGCGACATCGTGTGCATAGCTGCCTCGATATCCGTAGGTGTGTAAGAACCGAATTGCCCTTGTTGTAGATTGGATGCCCCTGTTTGCTGGAAATAGGCCTGCTGAGGTCTGGGCCCAAGTAAACCGACCTGACGAGGCTGCTGTGGAGCAGGAGGCCTGGCCCATCCTTGCGTTGGGTAGGGGCAAGGAGGGATGGGCCAGCCGTGATTGTACCAGCCCCATGGAGCTGATCCCCCAGGCTGTTGTTGCTGCCACTGTGACTGGTGCTGCTGTCCACCGTGGCTGCCGTACTGCTGGTCCCGGCCACCACCCTTATTGCCGGCGAAGTTCTTGCCACCACCTGTACCCGAATTTTTCCGGCCACCGTTGTTGTTGCGCCGGTCAGAATTATTCTTGCCTTTGTTGTGACCATGTTTATCTCTATGGCTTGGACCACCATCACTCGAGGCCACCATAGCAGACTCAGTGGCTGCTTCTTTTGCTAACCCAACTTCTTCTAAAGTGAGCATGGATCGAGCCTTGTAAAAAGGAGGCAGAGGATTACTTTGGCGAATCAACGTACCCACACCTCGGTACGGCCGAGTAAGACCTCCAACCAATTGTAAAGCCATTCTACTATCGGACACCGGAGCCCCAACATTCTTCAATTGATCCGCAAGGGATTTGAGACGTTGACAATAAGATGAAACATTTGGGAAATCCTCCATAGAAGTGGTGGAGAATTCTTGTTCCAAAGCCACGGCATGAGAATGTTCATTATCTTGGAATATGTCACGCAACCTATCCCAAGCTTCCATAGCCGTAGAGTCGGGCTCAATAATGGTGTTCAACAAATCACGAGAAATAGTAGAATAAATCCACGAAAGAACCGTGGCATCCAAGGTTGCCCACAATTCCGTTTCCGCATCCGTAGATGGTGGAGGTTGCTCCTTGGCCTTGGCCGGAGGAATGATATGGTGAAGAACCTTGTTTGATTTTGCGTGAACCTTGAATAATTCCGCTCACGCAGAATATTGAATATTTTCCATCTCAAGAGTGATGGGAATATTGTTCTTGATATTAGAAACAGCAAGAGCCGGATGGAAGGACGATTTAGACTCCCCCATAGAAACTGCTGGTGAGAAGAGAAAAGAGAAAAAAATAGAGGAAGAAGAAGAAGAAGATATGGGCGGAAAAGCAGAGCGTAGGGTGCAGCGGAATTAGAGAGAGTACCCTAGGCTAACTGATACCATGAAAGATTTGGAGAATTTTCCTTGTCTTTCTCATTGCTATTGACAGTCAATATATACAAGAGATTAGCACTATCCTAGGCTACAAACTAGGAAACTAATTACAAGAGATTAGCAAGAGATTAGCACTATCCTAGGCTACAAACTAGGAAACTAATTACAAGAGATTAGCATTATCCTAGGCTACAAACTAGGAAGATAATTCTTAGAGAAATTATCTCGTAAATACAAGCTATGAACGATATAGTTAACATTCACTAAATTATATAAATACTTAACCGTTTCCATTATTAAGAAATATTAACTTAAAAATTATAAAAATTTATAAAGTTTTAGATCCCTTTGTGCATTAGTGAAGGTGAAGAATGTCATAATTTCTGAGACGACAAAAATGGTATAGATAGGACAAATAAAAGAAGTAGACAAAAGTGCGTGCTATTCACATGTTTTACTACACTCTTTCTCTGTACACATAATTTCGTTTGGACTTTTCCCTTCAGTCTCAGCCTCTCAGGCAGGCATTCACAATTTCACATTCACTCAGTCAGTACCCAAATATTAACCTAAATTCTAAAAGAGAATTGTTTTTCCTTTTTAATGCTAAGTCACACATCATTACATAATTGAAATAGTAGTCTATTTTGGAGAAAATATAGACACAAATATCGGATAATAAACACTAAGCCAAGTTACCAAATTAATCAAACTATGAAATATAACATGTTTAATTAGTTGGTTGATTTTTTATCTTATATTTCTATACTAATCCTATGTGATGTGATTTGATCAATACTTTTTGCTCATATATACGTTCACGACGACCTCACAGCTGTGTTAAATTTTACTAGCATGATAGAAATGACGAATTAAGATTTTCTTCTAACTTCTATTTACAAAGTTTATATATTGGGACCAGTGGCGGATCTAGAATTTTTATCAAAGAATGTCAAAATATAAAAATTATATATATCGAAAAGTCAAAGGAAGTCAACATATAGTAAATATACATAAAATTAAAAAAAAACATCTAGCAAAATAGTGTAATTTTCCGGCGAAGGGGTGTCCCTCGCTTCAGCGTGCCTCCGCCACTGATTGGGACTATTAGGTGGTTAGTGTTAGACCCTTGACTAAGCTGATCGGCAAGCGGTGCAGCAGTGGCGAGGATTTTGGAATGATGGCCTTGCCATTGGCCTTGTGCGTAAGGAAAATCAACATGCAAGACAATGCGGGTGTTGTCGATGGCAACAAACTTTTGCAAGGGCAAGTGTGACGGACTACGCTTCTATTTGAGGGATTTGGTGTGACGGACTACATCAAAAATATAAAGGGCTGTTTGCAAGCAAAGCCCAAGACCTTGACAGAACTAGGTGGGCTGAACGGATGCTTGACAAGGCAAAAGGGGAAAGACCTCGGCGCTAAAATGGGGCAGCTTAGTGCCAAGGCAACGGGATTGGCAATGTGGTGTTGCCATGGCTTAGGTGAGCGGACTGACACCTAAGTTAATTGTGGGCAAATGACTCGGCAAAGGGAAGGGCATCAAGACTTGGTGACTTGATGCTAAAATGAGCATGACATTGGCAAAGGGCAAGCTTGATCAAGTAGGGGCGACTTGACAAGGATGAGCAAATGTGCAATGGAAAGGCTGCGCGCGGGCAGGTTTGTCATGGCTTTGAAGTTGTAGCAACGGACCAAGTTCGTGGGCGATGGCAAGGAAATTTATGGCACTAGAGCTGGTCCAAGCCCAGGACGAAATTGGGGCAGCAGCTGGCCAAGAAAATGCGCACATGCTGTGCACATGATGCGGTTGGGCAGTTACAACCACATTTGTCCAAAGTGCTGAAAATGGGCTGAGTGTTTGCAAGTTTTTGGGGACATGTTTAGACATGTTCCCACGTTTTAGATCATGGGTGATCATGTCCTATCAGTTTGGGGATGTCAACTCAACATAGGAACTACTTTTGGGCTGACTACACTATATAAATGTGTGCTAGCAAGCTTAAAAACGGGCTAAGTACCTAGGGAGGGAAATAATCTATCAAATAGGCATAGAGTTGTCTATTTTGGGGCTTGAGCATGGCAAAATATGTGATGTTGCCTTACCAAACGAGTTGGGCGCACGAACGGCCTTAGGCAGGGGCTTTTATAAGGTAGACTTGTGCACTTGTTGGCAATTTTGTGAGTTGGTGCCTGCCAAGGGTGGCAGCACCTTGCCGAACTCGAGAATTTCCTTTGTAATTGATTTTATAAAAGGTTGGGAAAAGGGTTTCCTATAAATCTGCTTGTCTCCTTCTTTACTTATGTTGCCTTGAATTTTTTTTTAAGTATAAACCTCGAATCCGATATTAAAATTGGGCAAACGCTAAAGTCAAGTGGAGACTTGACTGCCGCACAACGGACAGTATTTCGATGGACAGAAAACGCCCCTGTGACAGTTAGGCTTTTAAATTTCGTTGGAAAACATTCCAACAATAGAAACTAACTTTAATATTTATCTAAAACTAATTTAGTGCAACCAAGTTATTTTGGTTTTCAAAAACAGTTGCCAGCTCAAACTCGTTTGTTTATTTATTAAAACACAATTACTTAGTTTCAGAAAATAATATGTTCTAAGCATTTTCTTCTGAAAAATAGCATAATCAAACTATAAGTCATTTCCAGATTTAATTTTCATTGATACTTCAAAATGCATTTTGAATTTAAATATTCTGAAAACTAAACCAAATCTAAGTACAAATTAAAATGCTTTGCCCATTAAAAAAACTTGGGGAAACCACCAGCTATATCCATTTATAAGTAGTTCATAACAAAAATTAATCAATTCATAAAATATTACTAAGATTAGCCAAATACTATTAATATTAGCCACTTAGCTATTTGTAGCACAAAAAAAGGTCAAATTTTACTTTCTTTTGAGTGGATGTTATTAGAATATATTGAGTACATCTTGAGGAGCTTGACTCTCTGTTTTGGGATGATTTGGTGGGGGGTTTTGAGGTATTTTGAGGTGTTTTGAATTGAAAATTCAAAGTAAAAGATGAATATAAAAGAAAAAAATTATATATGTATCACATTATGTATTATTTATATATCATATATGTATCATATTTGTATCAGTTATGTATCACATGTATACATGTATGTTAGATACATGCATGATACACATGTCGCAAAAGTTTTGAACTCGATTTTAATTACGTGATACCAAATCAATCGAAATCGCCTCCAATCTTCCTCAAATTTTGTTTATTAACTCATCTATATGTTTTCAATGAATTTCAACTATACCCATTGAACAAGGTCATTTTTTTGGCTTATATTTTTGAAATATTGTATATATATTTTTTATATTTTATCATCGTATTTACTACCTCATCCATAAAATTTTCTTTCCGTCTTGCATCTAATGTTGATAATTACACTTGAAAAATATGGAATGAAATTTTGGCATGTGATCATGCAAAAAAGAACCTTATTTATTTAGATTTTTTACTTTTTTATATGTGTTTGGTTAGTTTTGATAAGTCTATAATTAATGGCTAGAAATTAATACGTTGAGGCTTATGCAAGACATTTATGTAAGTTTCCCTTAAAACTTTGCCCTTGCCTCACCATGATACAAACTGAGAAGGCCCGTGATCTGGTAATCGGCCCAATCTATGGTAAAACCAAACCTAGGGAGATTTGCACAAATAGGATCATTTTGTGCATACAGCTCTGGTTGCTGGTTGGGCCGGTTCAATGGCTCTGTATGAATTAGCGGTTTTTGATCCTTCTGATCCTGTTCTTGATCCAATGTGGAGACAAGGTATGTTCGTTATACCTGGTGTCACTGTTAATATATTTTAATCCCCTTAAAAAAATAGAAAATAGTTTATTTAAAAAATTTAATGTTTTATGTCAGAATTATGAAGCACACTATCAAAATTTTGAGGTACTCTGCCAAAATTAAAAGTATGATGGCGGCGTACTTCAAGATTTTAGCAGTGAAAACATTTAGCGCGAGGCTGTTTTACCAAAAAATTTCTAACAGGGTAAGAGTATAAATGCTAGTTCTAAAAACAAGTCTAGGACCATTAGGCCCATAATATAATTGCAGTCTGAAGTCTAGAGGGAAGAAACTGAAAACAAGCACTTTGGAGCCTTTGAAATGATATGGAACTATAATTACAACAAAATAGCAAAAGATTAATGCAAATATGTGACATACAAGACGAGTTGCACGAATAGTGGCAAGTGAGAAGAAAGTGAAGAGTAGAGGCGTTCGTCGATCGGTATGTTATAATATTTGATTATTTTGGTCGGTATTTTCGATATTTGATTTCTTAAAATCTATACCAATACTATGCTTAGTTACACTCAATACGGTTCGACTTTTCTCCTTTCGATTTTGATTTATTCGGTTCGGTAATTTTAATTTATTCGGCTTGAATAGTAACTAGTGCATAAAGCTATAGACTATAATATTCTTAATTAAAGTAGTCAATGAATGCATTCTAAACTCACATGACTGTTGATAAAATCTTTGTCCAAAACATCAAGTATTAACTAAGAGAAAATAGGTACCTAGTGTTATTAATTTGTATTGCTATAAATAAATAAAACATTAACCTTTTTAAAAACAAAAATAGAAAGTTAGTAGAAATAAATTCTCGAAACAGTATTTGAACTTCAAAATAAATTTTGAAAACTGTAGAGGAACAAATTGATCCCACTACATACATAGTGTGTCCTTAAGAAAATTAATTCATTCAAGTACCCGATGTTCTAGAATATATCTTCTCACGATGGAACGATTTAACTCACTGGAGTGTTGGAACCAAAAATGCCGATGAACAGTGAACCACTAGAAAGCTGTAAAACGCACTGAAATTTTATGCAGAAGAAGAAGAAGAAGAAGATAATCAGAAATTTTCGTAAGTAAATATTCTAGGATTTGAAGGAATATTTATAGCCAATTTGGTACTGTTTCTGAAAAGATTTGCAATATTTCACAACCTCCATAGTTGTTGGAACAGGTTTAACACTGTTTCAGAGCAGCCATAACTGTTCGAAATATTGCGGGAAAATTAATCGAATTTAAAATAATTCGGGAAAGAAAACCGGCCGAACAAGATCGGGTCGCGCGTCATGGGTTATTCTGGATTGAATTTTTGTTAATTAATTAAATATTTGAAAAGGATTTCGATCACAAAGATTAATCAATCGATTTTTGATCAAATCCGAATCCGAAGACGAAGCCGAAGCCGAAGCAGAGTCGAGCGAGCGACGATGACGCGAGGCTTACCTTCTTCTTAACTCTTTAAGAGCTAAAAGATCAGCTTCTCTATATATACACAAAGATTTTTTTCCTTCTACCAATGAGAGACAAAGTACATTAGTAAAATGAACTCACTCAAAATTTTACTTCCTTCATTTCTTTTCCCATCATTTTCTATTCATGCCTTTTTTGTTATTAATAAATAATAACAAACCCCAACAATCCTCCACATGAATGGGGAATAGATATAAACTTAACGAAATGTACGGATGTGTGTGTGTTTTATAGGCAAGAATTAATTGAATCGGGATAAGTAGGTTTCCCTATGAACTTTTCTTAGTGAACTTATATCGGATATACTCGGTCAATCGGTAGATTCGATATCTTTGAACCATCGAGCTTTGTTGTATACCTAGACAACATAAGTCACACAATCAATCCTTAGCCATCTATGGTTCTCACGGTTGTGTTCGTTTCAGCCATGAACATTGCCTAGTTTCATGAGTGCTTAGAAAATTGGCCTTTACTTTCATTCTCCTTGAAGCTGCTCACACTTCACACTCAAATAGGAGATTCCTAAATGTGTAATCCTAAAGACACACTATCTTCTTATATCTTGCCAGACATAGCAAATCATTAAAAAGCTTTACGCTTTATTGACTCATCATAAAGCCTTAATGATTTTACCTTATTTTTTGAACGATGTCTTCATCACGAGAACGGGTTGAGTTATTTGAAAATGTTGAACCGTCATTCATAAGTTTGTTTGATCTCTTTGAACCTAGCTCTTGTGATATTCAGTCGGCTAGGTAGAGTTACCGTCATGATGACTTGTCCTAGGCCTTTAACCACATTATATTTGATGAACTTTTAATTGCATCTCTAGATAGGCTTTTTGTAAGTGGATCTGACATGTTATTTCTAGACTTTACGTAGTCAATTGTGATAACACCAGTAGAGAGTAATTATCTACTGGTATTGTGTCTCCATCAAATATGACGAGATTTTCTGTTATACATAACGCTCATTGCCCTACCTATTGTCGTTTGAGTATCACAATGTATACAAATAGGTGTCAAAGGTTTGGGACAAAATGGAATATCTTCCAAGAAATCCTGGAGCAGTTCAACTTCTTTACCGGCTTTATCTAAAGCTATAAAATTCAGATTCCATTTTAGAACTGGCGATGCACGTTTGTTTTGATGATTTTCAAGACACTGCTCCATCCCCATTTGTAAAAATATATCCATTCGTAGATTTAACTTCGTATGATACAGTGATCCAATTTGCATCACTATATCCCTAGATCACAGAAGGATATTTGTTATAATGCAAAGTATAATTTTGGGTATGTTTCAGATACCCCCAAAACTCATTTTATTGTCATCCAATGTATTTGATTGGGAGTACTTGTAAACCGACTCAGTTTGCTAATAGCACATGCTATATCTGGTCGTGTACAATTTATGATATACATCAAACTTCCAAATACTCTTACATAATCCAGTTGTGAGTCACTTTCACCTTCATTCTTTTGAAGTGCATAACTCATGTCAATTGGAGTCTTGGAAATTTTGAAATCCAAATTCTTGAACTTGTCAAGTACATTTTTAATGTAGTGAGACTGTGATAATGTTAGACCTTGCGGAGTCTGTGAATTCTGATTCCTAAGATCACGTCAGCAACTCCTAAGTCTTTCATGTCGAATTTACTAGCCAACATGCGCTTTGTAGCATTTATATCTGTCATACTTTTTCTTATTATCAACATGCCATCAACATATAAAAAATAATGACTTCATGACTTGGAGTATTTTTAATGTAAATACATTTGTCACACTCGTTGATTTTAAATTCATTTGTCAATATTGTTTGGTCAAATCTGTCATGATATTGTTTGGGTTCTTGTTTAAGTCCATGAAGTGACTTAACAAGTTTGCATACTTTCTTTTCTTTATCAGGAACCACAAAACCCTCAGGATGTTCCATGTAAATCTCTTCCTCCAATTCTCCATTTAAGAAAGTTTTTTTAACATCCATTTGATGGATTTCAATACTATACATGGCTGCTAGCACCACTAACACCCTAATAGATGTTGTCCTTGTTACTGGCGAGTAAGTGTCAAATGTAATCAAGACCTTCGTTTTGTCTATAACCTTTGATAACAAGTCTTGTCTTATATTTGTCAATAGTGCCATCAGCTTTAATTTTTCGTTTAAAGATCTATTTCGAACCTAAAGGCTTATTTCCTGGGGGAAGATCAACCAATTCTCATGTATGGTTATCCAAAATTGATTGAATCTCACTATTGATTGCCTTTTTCTAAAATGCTGAATCAGAAGATGACATAGCTATTTTAAACATTTGAGGCTCATTTTCAAATACTCGCATTCAGTTCTAGACGGATAGATGCTTTCAAAGAATTCAGCATTATCTAATTCCATTATCGTATTAACATGAATCTTATGATTATCAGATTTATGAACCAACCGACATGCTTTACTGTTTGTAGCATATCCAGTGAAAACACAATCTACTATTTTTGGTCTAATTTTAACCCTTTTAGGTAAATGAACTTGTACATTTGCTAGACACCCCCACACTTTAAAATATTTCAAGTTGGATTTTCTTCCTTCCCATTTTCTATATGGAATAGATTGCGTTTTGCTATGGGTACTCTGTTTAGTATTCGGTTAGATTTAAGGAGAGCTTCCCCTCATAAACTTCGTGGTAATCCATAACTTATTAATAAAGAATTCATCATTTCCTTTAATGTTCGATTTTTCCTTTCCGCAATTCTGTTGGATTGAGCTGTGTAAGGTGCAGTAGTTTGATGGATAAATCAATATTCCAAACATATATTTGCAAACAGAGTTTCATATTCTCCACATCCATCACTTCTAATCATTTTTTATCTTTTTATTCAATTGATTCTCCATTGCATTCTTGTATTGCTTAAGTGCTTCAATTGTTTTATCCTTACTATTAAACAAATAAACATAACAATATCTACTGCAATCGTCAATAAAAGTAATAAAGTACTTTTTTCCACCTCGAGATGGCGACGACTTCATATTGAAAATGTCAGTATGGATTAAGTCTAAGGGATTTGAATTCCTTTCAACAGACTTATAAGGATGTTTTACAAAATTAGATTCAATACATATTTAACATTTCGATTTATTACACTCGGATTTAGGCAATACTTCTAAATTAATTAACTTCTGATAGATTTTATAATTGACATGTCCTAAATGAATATGCCATAAATTATTTGACTCCAATAAATAAGAAGAAGCTAAAATTTTATTCATAATGTCAACAACCATTACATTGATTTTGAAAAGGCCCTCCGTGAGGTAGCCTTTTTCAACATACATTTCGTTCTTGCTTACAACAATTTTATCATAAATAAATACACATTTGAATCTATTCTTTACAAGTAAAGAAGAAGAAACTAAATTCTTCCTAATAGTAGGAACATGAAGAACGTTGTTGAGTGTTAGCACCTTGTCGGATGTCATTTTCAGGAATATCTTCCCATAACCTTCAATATTGGTTGTTGCATTATTTCCCATGGAAATTTCTTCTTCGAGACCAGAAGTAGAGTAAGTCACAAATGCTTCTTTCATGTCAAGTAGCTCTAGAGTCAATCCACCACTCCTTCGGATTTTTAACTAGTTTGCCTTCCGAAAGCATTGCACAAAGATCATCAATGTCATCATTCTTCTCTACTATGTTCGATTGTCCCTTGTTATTATCTCTAACGACCTAACCGGTCGTTTAGAGATTTTACACCTAACTCGTCAGCTCTCGGGCATGACTTGCACTGTGTGATGTGTATTATAACTTATGTAAATCATTGGTTTTTGTTTTCAGGGTAATCGAAACGAATTTGGAAGAACAGTTCTCGGTTAGAAGCTTGAAATTTGAAATTTGAAAAGTTTGACCAAAATTTGACTTGTTTGTATATAATCTCGGATTGGAATTTTCATGATTTGTTTAGATCCTTTAGGTGATTTGGTACTTATGAGCATGATCGGAATGCATTTTGGAAGTCCGTTGAAGGTTTAGGCTTGAATTTTCGAAATTGAGATTTTGGTTTTTTCGATTTATATGTGAGATTTTGAAATAGCATTCAGAATAAAATTTCGAGAGTTACAGCAGCTTAATTGTCATTTGGTAAGTGTGTGTAAAATTTCAGGTCATTCGGACGTGGTTTGGTTGGGTTTTTCCATCAAAAGGGTATTTCGGAAGATTTTGGGATTTTTAGGCTTGAATCCTATGCAAATTTGATGTTTTGGTGTTGTTTTGAGTGTTCCGAAGGTTGTAAAAACTTTGAAAGATGTTAGGGTATATTTTGGAATGTTCTGTTGAGGTCCCAAGGGCCGCGGGTGAGTTTTGGATGGTCAATCGGACAATTTTTTATCTTAAAAGATCAGATTTTGAGTTCAGTTGTTGTAGAGAGTTTAACCCTTTGCGATCACGTAGGGTGTATCATAGTCGAGTAGAAGGAATTGAGGAAGGACAGATTTAAGCCTTCGCGTTCGCGTTAGAGGTTTCGCATTTGCAGAAGGCTATGGTCAGTGCTTTGCGTTCGTGAGAGGACACTTGCGATCGCGTAGAGTGATTTGGGTCTGAGAGGCCCAGGCTCTTTTGTTCATCGCGTTCGCATGTGGGAGCTCGCATTTGTGAAGTGGTAGGAGACAGAGGCGTCGCGTTTGTGTAGGCTATATTGCATTCACGTATTGTGATTTTGGGGCTTGAATATTTGTTCTTCGCAAGCGCGAGGGTAGTGTCGCGGTCGCGATGAAGGATAAGCAGACCTGGGCAAAATATTTTAAGTCATTTCATCCGTGATTTTGGGTCTATTTTCACCATAGTTGATCATTTTGAGAGCTTCTTGGTGGAGATTAAAAAGGGATTCAAGGGGAATCGATTGGAGGTAAGCTTTTTCAATTTAAAACTCGTTTCTATTGTGAAATCTACCTAGAAAATCATGGAACTTAAGCTTTAAATGGGAGAACTAGGGCTTGAGCAATTGGAATTTTGATTTGGGATTTGAAGGACCATTTGAGGTCGGATTAGGGAACTTTTGATGTGTATGAACTCGTGGGAATATAAGGAATCTAATTATGTGAAAAGTTCTAAGTTTCTAGAAGTGGGCCTGGGACTCAAGTTTTGCTAATTTCAAGATTTGTACCCGTTATTGGTTGTTTTCGCTTGGGCTTTGTTCCCTTGGCATATTCTAACGTCCTCCTTCTCATTTTGGATAGATTCGACGGCGCGTGGAGGCCGATTCGAAGGGTAAAGGCATTGCGAGCTAGAGATGCAGCTGGTTCGAGGTGAGTAATGGTTGTAAATGATGTTCTAAGCATTTGAAACCCTGGATTGCACATCGTGGTGCTATATTGAGGTGAGGCATACGCTTGATGACGAGTGTGGGATCGTACCCTATTGGGGAATGTGACTTCGTCCATCCCAATTGATGATTTTATCGCGTATTTTACTGAAATCTATTTGTGATCATCATTATTTGGGCTGCATGCGATATTTGGGCTTCGTGCCAAATATTTGAACCCTTCGGGGATTTTTGTTGATGTCTCCTTACTGTTTTGACTTTATACTTGAACTCGGTCCTGATAATTTCTACTGCTTTATTATTCAACCATTCTTTCTCGGTTTAATACTCAAATGGTATTTAAATGATGTTTTGGGCTGAGAATATTGTTTTACTGTTGCTCGAGAGGCTTATGTGGTTTTTGACAAAGTAAGGCCGAGAGCCTATGTTGTGAGAATATTATGAAATCGGACTGCACACCTTAGCGGTGTTGTGAGGATACTATGGGATCGGGCTACGTGCCGCAACAGTGATACACCGATATTGATTATGAGGCCGAGGTCCTTAGATTTGTACGCCATGAGGTGGCTTGATATTAATATGACGCCGACAGCATGTTTATGATACCACGAGATAACTTGTTATTGCGCTTGGACCGTAAGGGGCCCCTCCAGGAGTCTGCACACCCCAAGTGAGTGCGGGTACCTAGTGTGATGTGAGATATAGCCAGAGGGGCTGGTTTTATTCTACGTAATTTCCCGAGGGGCTGGTACCGTTCTGAGATATTTCCTGAGGGGCGGAGTTTGTTGACTTGTAGGGTAAAAGGGGAGACAGTTCCCAAGGGGTGGCTAGTTCGAGTAAAAGAGACAAATGCATATAAGGTCTTTTTTTCTTAGAGACCTGTTATGCTCGAGGGGCGAACCGTATGTGCTTAACTTTCTTATTTGCCTATCATTTACTTGCTTAATCGTGTATTTGTGCCCGAGAGGCGGATTTATGTTCTTATCTGCACTTGTTGTTCTGCATTTATATGCGTACTGTTAAAAAGGTACTTTCAAAATGGTGAACTAAGCTAAGATGTTTTAAGGAATTTTTTTATACTGGCTTTTGGAACTGCTTCTATACGACATGTTGATGCTCTTTTCGTGATTTCTTATCACTCAATCTTTATTTATGATTATTACTCACTAAGTTGGTACTACTCATTTTACTCCTTGCACCTTGTGTGCAGATTCAGGCATTTTTCTGAGCTTGGTGGCAGTTGTCAGTGGAGTTAGCAAGGTAGTTGTCGGCGTTCGCAGCACTACTTTCTCTCTCTTCATTCTATTAGACTGTATTGAGTATATTTCAGACCTTGTCATTTGTATTTAGACTTAGTAGATGCTCATGATTGTGACATCCCGATTTGGGTTGTGTTTGAGTTGTACTTCCGCATTGTTATGATATTATCCGTTGTTTAGCATTAATAAATCATGTTTTAGCCCATTGTATTGCTGATTAGCTATTTAACTTCGAATTGGAAATGTGTCGGCTGGCCGTGTCTTCACGAGAGGTGCCATCACGATCGGGTATGGGTTTAGGATCGTGACATTATCCTTTTTTGGAGACGACAAATAGGGCTTTTGTGACCAACTTTTCCATAATTATAGCAGCTGCCCTTGAATTTCTTTTTGTTCTGCTCTTTAGTTTGTCCAAAATACCTCTTCCTCTGTTTACTTTTTGGAGCAGTCTCCTCAACGATATTAGCTCCATTATCGCTGAATTTCCACGAGACTTCTTCTCGGCTATCTTGTTGTCTTCCTCGATCTTTAGACGTATCACAAACTCTTCCAACTTCATTTCTTTGCGCTGGTGCTTAAGATAGTTCTTGAAATATCTGCACGAAGGAGTCAATTTTTCAATCATAGCAGCCACTTGAAATGTTTCATTCACGACCATACCTTCAGTAATAAGGTCGTGAAAAATAAGTTGAAGCTTCTGAACTTGGGTTCCCACAGTTTTGCTATCTATCATTTTATAATCTAGAAACTTGGCAATCGCGAACTTCTTCAAGCATGTATCTTTTGTCTTGTACTTTTTCTCAAGTGCGTCCATAATTCTTTCGAAATATTCATTGCACTGTATACATTGTACAAGTCACCCTCTAAAACACTTAAGATATAGCCTTTGTAAAGAAAATGTGTCTGCTTCAACGCCTCAACAACCATGAACTTTTCATTGTCCGACATGTCCGCAGCAGGCACTGGAGGCTCTTCACTAGTGAATTTTTGCATACCAAGTGTGGCAAGCCAGAAGAATACCCTTTGCTTCCATCATTTGAAGTTGGGTTTAGAAAATTTCCCCAGTTTCTCAACTGAAGGAACATCAGTGCGACTTGACGAGGTTATCGTCGTTGCACCAACAGTCACAGAAGGATTTCCGTTATCAATTGCCATTTCTCACAGTCAAAAATAGAAGAGTTCAATTAATGGGAAAACCATAACAGTAATAATAATGTAATTAATAAACAGTACGTAATAAAAAATAATATATTCACAGGGTTTGACAATAGCCAAGTGAAAATGAGCCTTGACGCACTGGACTCACTTTTATACAATCTAAATAAAAACATGATATCTCTATTATGTTGATTATTGAAAAAAAAAGATGGTAATGATATTTTTTTGACAAGTTCAATAGGAGTAAGCTTAATGCCTATGTAAAGGAACTCAAGCCTGGCCTCAAAGCAGAAGTGTTTGTTACATAATGTCATTTACATAATTACATTACAATAGTCAAAGACTAGGATAGTCTTTGACTATTGTATGTAATTTTACTCATGAACAATATTTATCTCTAAATATAGTCACTAATAAATATATTATTATTATAACTAATATTATTTATGCACCACATTTAACACCATTCAAAGGCTTACGTTACTTCGATTTTAAACTACTAAAAGTTATGTGGTGATTTTTGTTCGGATTTAATTTTTTATCGTATTACTATCTTTTTCTGTTTTAAAAAATCACTTTCTAATATATTGAAATATGTCCGCGCGAAGAGCGGAAAATTTAACTAGTTTCTGTTTATAAACGCAGGCCATAATCGAATTACAATGGAGTGGTCTAATGAGGCTTCAAATTGGGCTTCACCACTTCCATTTGGACGGCTAGAATATAAATTGGGTGGACTTAAAAGGAAAGAGGGGAAAAAATATTGGAAATTTTACCACCTATAGAATAGGTTAGTACATTATTTATAATATATAAATATTTTTTTAAGATTTTACATAATATAATAATTTTTTTTTATTTTGTAGTAAAAATTTTGAATTTAATATTTTCCTATATTTAAGCCTTATTAGATGGTACAAAATATTTTTCTCTCACCAATTTATGGTATAACTTCCGTTTTTTGTGAAATGGCGCCGCTTAATACAGCATAATACACCTAAATACAAATTCACCTTCCCATGATTTGTGCTGAAACGTTATTTTTTTCCCGCTTAATATAGCTTAATACACCTAAATACAGATCATGATTTACAGGAATCCTGTTTGTGCGGCGTCATTTCATGTTGTATTATTGAATACAATTCGTTTAATACACTATATACATCATAAAATAACGTAAAATATATCTATATCACGTAATATATGAAAATGTTTCTATTTATTGCTAATTATGTCTTAATGAATGTCTTTTGTGAAAAATTCTGAAAGATATTTCGACAAATTTGTATTGGTATCGCATGAATCTCATAGCATTTCACCTATTCCCAACACCAAATAGGAAGTAAGATATTTTTACTATTGAGTGTGACTTAATATGCGTTTTTAATATGATGACTTAATATGCGTTATATATAAAAGCAAAGTTAAATTATGAACGTCGCTATTAAACGCAGATAGTAAGTTACATATAATGTAATATGATTTTTCTTTTACTATATATATCGTCTGATTTGGAAGTCATTAAACTTTTAACTTTAGGATAATGTTTTTTGGATAATTAGTTTGAGTTTGACTAATTATCATAAAAAAGATTTGCTCTACTAGCATATACTAGTAAACAAATATTACAATGTAATATAAATTTCTTATAACTATTATTTGTTTAATTGAGATGGTGACTTTGAGTCATTTATGGCGAATGCAAAAGATGGACAATGAAAACAGACAAAGTAAAATGTTTTAGGTTTCTTTCATTGGATGACAAATCATAAATCCTCGTATCCCCAACTTAATTTACGTAGCGTATCATGTTGGTATTGTTGTTAGTGCACGAGGGACAAAGGGGCGTGAATAACTGGACTTCATCATTTTGTACATTCATTTACTGATTTTATTATTCCCAATCTTTATTCCTTTGGATAATAGTAATATTATCTTAATATCACCATCATATTTTTCTGCGTCACTATCTACTAAACTAACTATCAATATGATAATCTCTATCCCTATCCTGTTTCCATCAGAATGTGACAACAGACCACGATAATTCATTTCATTTTTCGACTTTCTTAGGGTTTTCCTATTGGTTGGGGAAGAGATTGCCAACATTGATTGTGACAGTGTTACTTAACTGCATGCCTTTTTCTTCCTACCTTTTTTGTTGGCACAAAATATATCCTTTATTTAAATGATTTTTTGTCGATCTTCAGTTAGAAAAAACTACTACTTATTACTTTCTCAATACGATTTTATTTAGCAGTTGTTCTTTATTGGCTTATTTAAAAATATTATATTGCTAAATTGAAATTGTTTCACTTTAATATTTTTACTTTTAAATTTAATGACACTTTTAAGGTTACGTACGTAAATATTAGTATGCAGTTTAAGATCACAAACTACTAAAATATTTATGTTTTTATTCTTCGTATCGAATCATTGTTATACTAATAGGGGCTATATGCACCTTGATGCATGCAACATGTTACGATACACTGCTTCGTCGAAATATTTTACTTGATATATATAAGAAATAAAAATATTAAGGATAAATATAAAAAATGACACTACTTATCTTATAGTAGTAATTTATTTATTACTTCTTCCGATCCAAAATAAGTTCTTTTATTGGTCTATTTTTTGTGATCCAAAATACGTAATTTTATGAATTAATAATTTTTTTCCTATATTGTCCTTGGAGTAAATAATGTTGGAGTGTGGTTAGAAGTGTTTATATGAAAAGATAGTAAAGGTTAATATGATCAATTTTATTATTAATTAATGTTAAAAGTATGAATTTCTTAATATATATGAAAACGACAAAAAAAATTACTTATTTTGAACAGAAAAAAATAATCAAACTTTTATAAATTTTAACACTGTTTATAAAATATCGTGCGTACCCCACTAAACTACTAAACTGAACGTAGGAAGCAGTTTTTCAATAGCCGATAAAACTTCTGGCGTGCGCGTCTATTGAACATTTTGATTTCTGAACGATACTAATTTATTAGAAAAGGATCTGACTAATTAATAAAGGCCAAATGCGTGAACGACATAAGCACAATGCTTCCTGGACCAACCAATCCAATTAGAGTACTGTATTTAGAAAATTATTACTTAATTAATTTATCTTTGCTTAATCAACGTCATCTCCTACTTTTATCATAAAGTCTCGAGTCTACTCAAAAGATAATATCAAGTATTTAAGGGAATATTTATAAAATATTTAAGTATTTGACTGCTTAAGATATGTATATTGGTCGATGATTAAATAAATGTAATATATATTGCATGGATTAGTAATAGAAATTATTCCAAGTGCAATACAAGCACTTGACTTCTCGAACAAAAGTGTAGATAGCATCCATAACTAAAGAAACTCATTGATCATTATACGGTTATATTCACAATAACTTCTGAATTTTAAAATACCTAATATCCAAGTAAATATACATAAAGTAAGATATATCAAGTTCCAAAATAGGTTGTGCATTGATCAATTTTTCATGTATCAATTATTATTAGCTCGTTAATAAATCAACCAAAATAGTCCCTATTTATTTCATCCTCCTGAATAACTAAGGAGATTGAATTTTTCTTCATTGACATTTGATTAGTTAGTAATATTAAATAAAATGATATATCTTCTCTAAATCAAGGAAAAATAATCATAAAATGCAAATGAAAAAGATATTAACGTTTGGATAATAATAGCATGAGTTCTAATTGGATCCCATGATACTTTCAATCAAATTACTCTTTTCGTATATATAAAAACATAGCCGGAAACAGCCTCTCTACCCTTTCGGGTAGGGGTAAGGCCTGTGTACGTATTACCCTCCCCAGACCCCACTTTGTGGGAACATACTGGGTAGTTGTTGTTGTTGTTGTTGTTGTTGTATATATAAAAACATAATTAATTTATCACTAATATTTAATGTAAATTGGAGCTAGTGTTTTTATTCTAAATGGGAATGGCTTAAGTAATGATTAATAAAACTAACTCAATATTTTAATTTGAGATGGTGCAATATCATTTAACAATTAGCCTTATCTAAATAATTTGTGAATTGGTTATAATAGTTATTATTCTCCTTATTCTTGTTTTAAAATCAAATAAGAAATAAGTGAAAAATATTTACACACTTCTAAAAATATTAAAACAAAAATTGCTTACAAACTTTTAAACTTTATATAAAGTATAAAACTTTTACTTGACATTAGGATAGCAAATTGTTGCATTATTTATTTTTTTATAGATCTTGTTAGCTGTAGTTTTCGCTACCATTTTTATTTGATTTTCCATTTTTTATATTTTGAACTATCTTATAATACGTCTTGCGATGTAGCTAAATACAAAGCTCATCTCATCAAAAAATTGACTGACAAAATATATATAGTAACAAATAAATAATATTATCAAAGTACATAAATATTTAGAATTTACATAAATTAAAACTATATAAAATAAAACTTATAAGAGCTGAAAAATAAAGTATTGCAATACGTACATACAATGATATCATCACTGTCAGTAGTAGTAGTCTACTCAAAGTAGAAGTTTAAACTAAAGAAGCAAAAGTGATGGCCTTGAAAATGCCTCAAAGTTTTGCCTATTTACATCAACATGTGATGGCAATTTATGTAATAATGTACCATAACAAGGCAAATGGATGTTCCATTAAAGCAAACATGGTCTGACAATTTAGGTCTCGAGAATGCCTCAAAAGTTTCTTTTATTTACCAAATTATGTGATGGCAATTGACGTAACAAGATACAAATACATGGACAAAAATATTATTGGTGAAACTGGCGTGTCGACGAAGTGGTGCCTGCATCACCTGTTTCACTCGCACTTCTTATATAGTAGACAAAAAAATTCCAGAATTCAAGTGCTACAAATAATACATAATATGAATTTATGTATGGTCTATAATTGCTGCAGGTTGTGCATTCAAAACTTCATTTGAATTATTAGGGTAGCTCCTTGTAGATATTAAAAAAGGAGAGAAAAAACTTACTAAAATCTTAGTAAAGTCTTCGGCTTAATATTAGAGGTATTACTGTTAGGACCGAAAAAGTCAAGTGTCGTTGGAAGCTAGCAAATCAACACTTGAACAACGATAAATCAGACAACAAAAAGAGAAATATACCCAAAGAGACCCAAACACATATAACATGATTCAGTTAACTGACCTACATCCATGACGGAGATGAGCAATCCACTATATAAAAGAGAGTATAAAATATTGAGAGAACAACCTCACAAAGAGGCAAACATAAGTGACACACTAACACTTATCTCGTAAAGTTCTCCCTCTAAACACGACTCTCAATCCTCATATGGCTACTGATGATAGGCTGTAATTACGTATTTTAGTCGATTATTACACTCTAATTTACTGCACTTTAGTTGAGTTTGCACTTTAATCGCTAGTGTTTTGCACTAACAGTGTATTTTATGCATTGTAAGAGTAATTCCGAGCTATATAACTGTTATATAATGAATTCAAGTGATTTGGAGCTATAAAATCTGAGTAAAGGCCCAAGGAATTAAGCCGGGATCATATTCGGGGGTCAAATTTGATAATTAAGCATGAACGAAGACTCGAGGAGGCATATTACGTACTGTCTAGTAAATAGACATAACTCTTCGCTCAGAACTCCATTTGGGCTTCACAATATATGGTTGGAAATCTAACTCAAAGAGCTACAACTTTCATATTTTATGTTTTCCCAAATTCCAAATAGAACAGGGTGAAAACCCTCAGTTACGGTAGGACCGCGGCAAAACATCGCGACAGAACATTACCAAAGATTCAGAGGACCATTTTGGCTGCGGTCCTGGCGTAACCGCGGCAGAACACATAAATTTCAGGGATCAAAGTTCAAATCATGGGATTTTAAGCCCTAAACCCTATATTAAATGTAGGAGGCCGGTCAAGAAGAAGAGAGGGGACATATTTTGGACACAAGTTCGACCTAAGGAGGCAAGAACACAATGAGAGCAAGGCGGGGAATTCTTCTACGAGTTTTTTCTTCCTCTTCTTATTTTTTATTATTGGTTATGACTTTTGATATTGTAGTTTTACATACTATTATGAATAGCTAATTTGTTATCTAAGGTTTTGGTGAAACCCGTTGAGGATCAATTGGTTGCTGTATTAATATAGTTTTGAGTTGGTTCTTAATCTCTATTTGTTCAATTACGTTTTAATTTTGGTTAATTGAAAGAATCCTCAATTAGTCGTTCTTACTTATTATGTATCTACTTGAGAGAGATTGCGTATTTAGGTAGTTGATTGAACAACATCACTCCCGAAGTATAGACAAAAGTCATAACCGAATCAACTAAATCAATATTAATATCATAATTCTTCAATGTTTTTTACAGAATTCACATATTTTAACATAAAAACTTTTCGGCTTCACGTTCGGACTGCGCACGCAAATCGAGGTAATTAAAAGCGAGGTTTTCAAGACCTCAAAAGCGCGAAAAAAAGAAGAAATACAGTGATGACCCTTTGGGTCGTCACAAAGAAAGTACCCATGTATAAACACGGTACTAATCAGAAACAAAGTCAAGATTTAAAGTTTATAGGTTCTCAATTTACCACAGAACTCATAGCTAGTCTTAGCTATTGTGTTTGCAGTTAGATATCTATGCATATTTAATAAATTTTTAGTACAAATATATTATTTGAATCGAAGTAACCGAGTTCAGCTGAATTAACACCTAGGAGTGTTCATAGTTTGACGGAAAGCCGATCCAAATCGAAAACCGAACCAAACCGATTAAGTAAACCGATATCTTTTTTTATTTGGATTGATTTTGTTTTTAAATTTTAAAAATCGATAATATTTGGTTTGGTTTTGGTTCTATTTTAAAAAATTGAAAAATAAATTGATCCAAACCGATTAATTATATATAAAATTTAATAATTAGTAATATACAATATAATATCTTTTTGTTAATAATTTTAATTGTTATTTTGAATTTTGGTTTATCGTGTTATATCGTAAAAGATTGCCTAAGCCCAAAACAATAGGATTCGACCAATTTTCTTTTCATTAAAAGACTCTAATTCTACCCTTCGCACATACTTTTGCCTAAAAGAATAGTTAAAAAAATTATCACAGGAGTAAAGAACGCACATTCAAATTGCAAGAAAACAATGGCTAAAGCTTTAGAAAGCAAACTTTTAGTTTGTTTTTTATTCATTCTTTTCATATAAACATAAATAAACTTTTAGAAATATATAAAAGCATAAATTTGGCAAATTATTTTCAGATTGTTGTTTAGTATTGTTTTAATATTATCGACTTATTATTTGCTTACTAAGAACCGAAAAACCGAACCAAACCAAACCAAACCAACAACAATCAAACCGATGGTTTGTATTTAATTTGGTTTGATTTTAGTTTTAAAGTTTTAAAAATCGATTAAATTGATTTGATTTTGATTTTAATAAAAAAATCGACCAAACCGAATCGTGAACACTCCTATTCACACCCAACAGGCTAGCTTCGCCTTTGCTACTTATAATAACTTTATGTAACTATAACATTTGGGTAATGGTAGTGTAGTATCAGGTAAAATTAGGAGTATAAAAAGAATATTGATTATGTTTGTATGTGGTCGAATCGGATGTGATGTGAGTCGAGTACGTATCCTTAGACGGCCGTATGTCACGACCCAAATTCGGTTGTGATGGCGCCGAACACTAAAGCTAGGCCAGCCAGACCAACAATAGTTTTCACAGTAAAAGACCAGTCCCAAAAGGACAAAATTCAAGATAAATATATGAGTCAATAGATACTCCAATAATAATAGTATGAACAAATACTGAGCAGTGCGAATATCGAAATAACACTCCCAAAAGATATGGGGTCACGAGTATAGAGCCTCTAATTAAAACTGAATAGTAATAGAAATACTGAATGAGGTACTCAAGTCTGAAACATATAGTAATAACTGAATGAAGAGAGAAGCTACAACAACTCTCAGAATTCTATTCCGACCCTCAGATCAAAATCTCACCTATCAACCGGAATTCGCCAAAATCCAACCTTAGCCAATTCAAGCCTAATTCTACACCAAACCTCCAAATTCAATTTCGATTGCGCTCCTAAGTCATAAATCATCCCCCGAAACTAGTCGAATCATCAGAAATCCATTCCGAGATTTCTAACTCATTGGTCAACATCCGGTTGACTTTTCCAAACTAACCTTCCCATAAAGAGGTTTATTGCCTTATTTTTAACCGGATTCTATCCGATTTACTTCCAACTCTCCAAACACATATAAATGAACATATGAAAGTATAAAATAGGGCGGTAACTCCCGTAACGACGGGTCGGGTCATTACATTCTCCCCAACTTAAACAAACGCTCGTCCGCGAGCGTATCGAGAGTTGTTATAGAAGCCATCCAGTAGCTGAATGATCTTACCAATCATGTATACCTCGTCACCCTATCTCACAAAGGCCCTATAACACATTATAGACGAACTTTCACAGTCCATTTAATCTATAAACCAACCATAGAACCATGCCGCACTATCCGAAAATCATACATAAGATCAAAAATTCGCATTTGTAGTTAGGGTAAGCCTAAACCAACTGTAATAACCCATACTTGCACCCTCAGGTGGAAACATATGATATACCACCTAAACCAAACACTTGGAATCATAACTTCTATTCACAGCTGTTGTCTCCAACAACCAATTACCGGTAGAGAACCTCTTATTAGCTAAAGCCTTATTTCCACACTTTCCTATACTGCTAACGATGAAGGAAACACGTTATAACCGTAATCATCTCTTAGATCAACCATTCATGAAACCATTTCCCTTGACTGATATCGCAACAGATTTTCGGGTCAAACCTCGATATTATCTTCCTAACCAGCTGAGATCAAATTTGTCCGTATTCATTAATGAACCCAATGATCACCTCAAATCCAACGTCACTCCGGTGATATGATACTTCAATACAAGTCTAAACCACCTCTTGCATAATACATGCACCTGTAAGAAACGATCTGAACATACTCAAATCATGGCAAATGACTCAAACGAAAGAGTTGTACCTCAAGCTCATCAATACCATATTACCATTACAATACAAGGCTGAGACCTCGTCTCACATCATAGAAATAGAATGCCTGAGTCTACTCCGAAAGGTCATAACTCCCTAGCCTCACTACAATGCGCGATAGTATCCTAACACTGTTACACCTGAAACACATCAAGCCGCTATGCTCAAAATCAACAACTACGCATATTTGATGTCTGAAACTAACACAATTCATTACACCCACGGTGAAACAGAGAAGCCCATAACTAACAAATCACAATGACTTACAACATCGAAAAATAACTCAGGGTTAACTAAGCTAACTCAAGCTAAATACGTAGCCATATCAGCCTGCCAACGAATTCAGTACCAAGAAGCCTGAAAATATTTTTTCCACTTTACTAACTCCTGCCGAAGGCACCAAATAATACTAAAATCCACAATATCACCCGGTTACATGCCTGACCATACGAAACGCATCCGAAAAGTTCCTCGATAATGGAACGGGATCAAAAATAGCAACCTCTACACCGATATCTATCATAAATGCCCAATTAAAAAAGTACTCCTTCCCAGCTGTCCGCTGGTTCTTTGAAATATAAATCATTATGCTAAAATATATTCTAACGCACTTCACCACCTAACCCGTGGCATTTCTGGCAAAGCCCCTAATACAGTATTTTCAAATCACCCGACACTACGATAACCAGTCCGACTTCCAACATCTCATCCACAATATAACATACCAGCGAATGAAGATCCGCCACCACAACATAGCATGTATATTAGAACTCCATATAACACAAAATTATCATATCTGATCCCAGTTTCCACCGTAAGTATACATCAATTATCAAGTATCCATTCATTCAATGAGAGATATTCAAAAATTTCCTTGAGCGATCATCAATTCAAATACTCAAAAATCGATCTATCACAAAAATGCTGCAACACTACCGAAGAGCTATTAACTTAATCACATTGCCCATTTTTCTGAAGTGTATACCCTCGCCAAATTATTATGATTAGCAACATTATTTCCTTGGCCATATGAGGGTCATTCACCATAATCATCTGAAGATCGTTTATCTAATCACTTAGGAGGAATCACTGCACATCCCCTACTCTGCATGACATACACAGGTCTTGATTAAAATCTTATAACACTGACACGACAGATGAGACCTGTATACATTCTTAGCCAAATTTGGGACAACACTTCATTAGTTTTATACTCTTGGCAAGAACTATCACCGTACTGAACCAAACAATGGTCTTAGCTCTTTACTTTACTTTATATACTCAGATTGCAACGGTCTCGAATTCAACAATCTCGTCTCACCCAGTACGAATTGCTCGGGCAATATTCCACTCCAAACATAATTAAATGTCGCATATGATGCCCTAATTTGCCAATAGGCTACCAATTCGAATGTGGTACTAAATAAAACGAGCCTTGAAAGGAATGATCAAATCCTACGCACTATCACAGACTTTCCTTGGAAAACAGGAAGCAAGACATACCAAGATGGCATATAGAGAGCTATACTCGATATCACACTGTTTCGGCGTGCAACACACTCGAGATAATATACTCATGGCGGCGTGCCACCTGATCCACACATAACTATCATATAAGAACATGCTCATCGAGCCAAATTTGCTCATTACAACATAATACCGAGTATCGGTCGTACGCATGCTAAGTGCATCATATCGTCCTTGAGGGATATTTAACGCTATAAACTACAAAACGCAAGCACAACTGAGGTGCGATGTACAATTGGAATTTCAAAAGCCAAGATGCTCATATAATGTCATTCCTACGTGAATTCTTAACATATAGCAATTTCTCAAGCCATCTCACGCCTCACCCAGTGCAATGCATCACTACACGACATATCCGACAAAGAAACATCAACCTAACTACTCTTCCACGAGGACCGCATTACAAAAATGCACACATCTGGCCGGATATAAAGCCATTATTCACATTAAATCCATCTACCAACTTCATGATGATTCTGATCACACAGAACTAGTCTAATAACTTTTCAAAGGTCCATAATAACTCCCATTTTCTTCATAGAACACAAGAACAACCATCATAATCGGAGTAATCCTCCCTAGTTCACAACCCAATGGGCCAAGTGCCCTCCAGGCATGAATTCCTCAATTTAACGATACTATCACAACCCTCATATTTGGTTTACATCGTTAATCCGTCAAGTGACTGCATGCCACAATTATATAATCTTCCAGTGGGACACACTCCCACAATCTACCGCAACAATATTTGGGGCGTACCTCCAAACGACCGGTCACACTAACGCTGAAGAGCGGTCAAAATCATTAACCCGGATACAATACCGCTCTCAGGTGACGATGAGGACAATACAAATTTATCTTAACCAAAACTTCCTTCCTGCTCATCCGATCTCATGACGTCTTGTCTAAAATTTCCTTCACTCATGTCATTCACGATCCAATTTCCATATCTAGAACTGATTCACCGGCCTGCGTCAAATCAGAACTAACATAGTACAAAGCCACACAATCCGCTAAACAGTAGCAAGCTCCCCAACTTGGCTCGAAGCCATATATCACAACACATTATATTCATAACGCATATGCTCCATTGCTGTCGTAATACCATGGTGAGATTAAACTCACTCTTTGAAAAGCTTGTGGAAACAGAAATCATCTGGAATTTTAACTCTTCTGCAATTCTTGCATTCATTCACACAACAATTAAGCCTACTGTCTAGGCGTCCAAATTTTTACTAAGTCCCAAATTTTTCAAAAAATTTCGGCAGAGTTTCCTTTGTAATTGGGCCTATCCACCTGCCAGAGAATCACCAAGATCATCCTAAAAACACAACTACAACTCAACAAAATATCAAAATGTATATCAACAGCATTAATCTCAATGCTGCGTGTTTTATATTATCAAAGTTGATACAGGGACGTGCGTTGCACTTATTTGAATCAAAACACATATAAAATACCGCCAATTTATTTTTCTGAGTCTGAACTCATACCGCCAAGCGTATTGCACTTAACTTTCCAACTAGGAGATACAACAATATTCTTCACGCACCCATAACTTGGGGCTATACAACAGGTCACAATAGGAACGAATCGCTTAACAGTTCATCTATTGTCCCACAAACTTCTTCGTCACTACCAAAATTACATAGATACACCTTACCGCACTAACTTACTCATCACGTGGATATCCGACCGCCATCCTCGCTAATAAGGACATTACCGAACACATAAGTTAAGAGTACTTACTCGTATAATCAGCACTTCAGTGCTCATGCCATAGGCGAAAATTCGGCATCAAGTCCTCCAAACTGGCCCAAAATGAACTCACGGAGATTACATCTCGCTCCTCGATCGGGGAATCACAAGCCATCGATGCATATGTATTACTGAATGCTCGCGTGCGCATACATACGCGTGGAAGTAATTTTAATAGTTATTTTCTCAAGCTGAATCAAATACACACGATAAGAATTCCAAGAAAGTGAAGTGTTTCCTAAAGTTCTGTAGCCTCCCGTGGATAGATACGGACATCTATGTGCCGATCCGCGAGAGCCTACTAAACCGGCTCATGACTCGCGAGTCCTAGTAACCTAGGCTCTGATACCAACTTGTCATGACCCAAATCCGGTCGTGATGGCGCCCAACACTAAAGCTAGGCCAGCCAGACCAACAATTGTGTTCACTGTTAAAGACCAGTCCCAAAAGGACAAATTCAAGATGAATATATGAGTCAATAGATACTCTTATAATAATAGTATGAACAAATACTGAGAAGTGCGAATATCGAAATAACACTCCCAAAAGATCTGGGGTCACGAGTATATAGCCTCCAACCAAACGACGTCCGAATGACCTGAAAATTTGCAGACATATCGAAAATCACCTAACGAAGCTACTGCAACTCTCAAAATTCCATTCCGACCCTCGGATCAAAATCTCACCTATCAACCGGAATCCGCCAAAATTCGAACTTCGCCAATTCAAGCCTAATTCTACACCGGGCCTCCAAATTCAATTTCGATTGTGCTCCTAAGTCATAAATCATTCCCCGAAACTGTCGAATCATCAGAAATCCATTCCGAGCTTTCTTACTCATCGATCAACATCCGGTTGAATTTTCCAAACTAACCTTCCCAAAAAAGAGGTTTATTGCCTCATTTTTAACCGGATTCTATCCGATTTACTTCCAACTCTCCAAACACATAGAAATGAACATATGAAAGTATCAAATGGAGAAAACGGGGCAGTAACTCCCGTAACGACGGGTCGGGTCGTTACACCGTAGATGTCGAATGATATCCTCTTTCACGTCCATACGACAAAAAGGAGTACGCCTCCGACCATAGAGGCGTATCGACAGAGTCGTCCGTATAGGCGCCCCGACTCCCCCCCCCCCTCCCCCCGATGTCATTATTGTAATAGCAGTAGCTCTGAAATGATGTAATGTGTTGGCGAGGGGACCTTCCTTCTATATAAGGAAGGGTCTCCCTCATTTGTAAGGCATGTGTTATTATTCAATAATTATTCAATCTCTCTCTATCTATCATCCTCTCTCTATTTCATCTCTCTATTGCTAGCTAGCTTTAACACTTCATTAAGATCTCTTACAATTTTATAAGAACAACCCACATAAGAATCATAAGATATGTCTTTGGATATATTACCATTGATTCCGATTTACCCTCTCATATAATCTTTGATTGTCTTTAATTCAAAAAGTAACCGATAACTTTTGAGTCAAACAATGTTCTTAACAGCCGAATAGTTTTGATTTGATGTTTAGAAGAAAATAATAAAAACAAAGCTCTTCGAATTATCAAATTTTCTGAAAAAAATTCCTTAAAAGGAAGAATCTATGGTCAACAATAAACGAGAGTTAAGTTTGACGACAAAACTGAGAAATTGGAATTTTTAGATACTTTTAACAAAATTTAACAAAATACATTGTGGGGCCATTTTATTATTAGAAAGAAAGACGACCTTTCACAAGCATTATCTTTTGTTTTTGTACACTAAATTCGCTTTATGATCTTTAAAAAGTGGACCCAAAATTAAGTAGCTTTGCTAAAAAGAAAAAAATTTAGCCTTTTTCTTCCCCAACCTATTCCACATTCATACCCCAGCTCCCCCTAAAACAGATATATTTCGGTCTAAAATAAGTAATATTTTAATTTTTTTTTGTAATCTAGAATATGATATTTTTAGATTTTAAGAATAATTTAATTACTTTTTCCTACATCGCTCTTAGAGTAAATAGTATTGGAGTATATCTTAGAACTATTTATGTGAAGAGACAGTAAAGGTTAATATGGTCAATTTTATTGCTACTTAATGTTACAAGGTAAATATTTTAATATGTGCGAAAATAATTTTAAAAATTACTTATTTTTGACATGAGGGGGTACTAAAATTTGTGTTTACACGTAAAATAAAGCAGCATAATTATGCTGTACTTTATATTTAATGTAGAAAAACATTCTTTTTTTTAACGTTGATATCTATTTCAGTTTTTATTTTTATTAGAAAAAAACTAAGAAGAGTACATTGTGAAGGAAAGGTAAACATTGGATACTTCCTTCTTTATTTTTATGTATAGACTATACATATGTGTTAGAAAGTAGTAGGAAAAATAGGCTTAAAAGTGGTAGAATATGCTAATGGAAAAACATTCCAAACAAAAGCAATTTGCTTGCCATTATCTCTCTCCCTACCCCTTTTTATTATCTTAAACAATTCATTCGTGTCAGACCTATATTTTTTTCAAATTACAATTATTAAGAAACTGAAAAATTAAAAAAAAAAAAAGTAGAGCGAAATTATACCATAATACCTCTACATATCAAAGTTGAGAAAATATGGCATGTCGTCCTCAGATTCTTTTTTCCTTCTAATAATAGTGGTGTTCGAGCCAGCTTCCATGCATCTCGATTAATTACATATATGCTACTTTCTTCCAATAATATGTATTGAATAACTCTAGTATTTTTTGAATATATTATTAATGCAAATTCGTAAATATATGAGATTTTCAACTAGCAAGAATTAGCGACCTTCTTGTAGTATTGATCATCATAGTATCGATTTTTCTTTGTTTTCCATTTGAGTCGAGTTTAAAACAATATTTGAACACATTTTCGATATATCGATGTTGAGTTGATTGAAATCTGATTCATCTGTTGTTCAATTTGTTTATTGACTACAATTTATGAGCCAGTTTCTTTTTTCTTGTATTGCATCATTATGATTTACATAATCTTGAATCTTAGCTTGAGAATGGTCAGGATGGAAACTTAATTAGGTGAATTTAATTATTAAAAAAATTGAATGAGAATACGTTCACATGAATTACGAGGGGCAAAGACAAAGACAAAGACAAAGACAAAGAATCCACTTAAAATCTACAGTAAGGAAAAACACAAAAAAAATTACTAGTGATATCCTACCCACAGAAACAAAAGAAAAATAATTAAAAAAAAAAAAGAGAGAAAAGAAAATGACTTTGGCATGGAAATGAATAAAACAATATGTCTCCAAAATTTCACAAATTTCATTCAAGGGAGAAAGTTCAAAACTTGGCGATATACACAAAGTTGGAAATTCTTCACAATTGAAATGTAAAATAAACGAAAAAAACAAATGAAATTCCTAATACTGACGTTAACTCTTAAGATTTTAGATTTTAATTTTTGTCGGTTATTAGAAAATAAAAAAATTAGGCGAGTTTGGAAGCCATAAAAAACAATTGGTGAAAAACTAGCATTTTTGTTTTCATTTGGTATTCGCTATATTTGTTTTGGGGTCTAAATAATCTGGATGTTCACCTGTGTAAGATACATTTAGGCCTCATTTGTTTTTTTTAAGATTAAGACGTCTGAACCTGAATACACATCTGAATATCAATATGTGTATTAAGATTGAGATATCTGAATCTGAATACACATTTGAATATATTAAGATGTTTATTAAGATCTGAATAGAAATAATTAAGACTATTTGATTTTTAACATCTGAATGTATAAAATTTATCTTTATTTGAAAATTAATAAATATAAAATTCAAATGAAATACTAACTAATCTAATATTATATCAATAAAATATATAATTTTTTTAAATATGATAGTTGTTGGTGGTGATGGCTAATGGGAGAATGTCGACTAGAGGTGGTGGTTGGTGGTAGTTTTGGTTGATAATGGTGGTTCTTGCTAGTAGTTAGTAGTGATTAGTAGTGGTGGTGATTATGATTGAGGATGGTGGTGGTGGGTGGTGATAGTTAATAATGTCGGGTGGTAGTAGTAGTTGTGATTGAGGAAGGTGGTAGGTGGGTGGTGGTATGTTATAATGATGGGCAGTGTCAGTTGTGCTTGTTGATGGTGATGGGGTGATCAGTTGTGATAGTTGATGCGGATGAGTGTTAATTGTGGGTGAGAATGATAGTGGTCGGAGTGGTGGGGATAGTAGGTGGTGATGGTCGATAATGGAGGCTATGATTAAGGGTGATGGTGGTGTGGTGGTGGTGGAGGTGGTGGTGGGGAGGATGTATGTGGTGGTGGTGGTGGTGACATGGTGGTAGTTGATAATGGTAGGCGGTGACAACAGTTAATAATGAATATGTGATAGCATCTTAATGAAATTAAGTCTTTGTTATAGATCTTAATCATACAGACCTATTCAGACCCATTAAGTGGTTGTGAAGTAAAAAAAACAAACACACTTAATGATTAAGATCTGAATAATTAAGATTCAGACTTTCGAAACAAACGCACTTAATGTCTGAGATCTGAATGATTGAGATTCAGACCTCCATTAAGTGCAAACAAATGATGCCTTAATAAGAAGCACTGTCTATAAGAATTTTATATACTTATATTTTGAATTTGAAATCTCCAATTAAAGGTGAAAGAACTCTATTCATCGCATCACAATCCTAATAGCAAAAGCTAGCAAGCGGCAAGAGCTAGCACTAGGTTTGCTATTCCATTGCTTAATCATTAATTTATTTCTTAAATAAAACTGTATCATTTCGAATTGGCAAAACATATCACTCTATTATTTGAATTTTGTTAATGTGCCCTTAATATTTGAAGAAGTATTACTAATAATGATATAGATGATCTTCTGGGGTGATCGAATTGGTTGAGCAGGGGACTTTCCGAATGAGAGATTTAGGTTTCAAAATTCATTTGCTTACTTTTTCAATTGAACGGGTAATACGAGATTTCGCTAGCGTGGTTTACTCTCATGTATAATTGTAAATTATCACACCAAAAAATAATATGGATGTACAATAAATAAGGGACTAAGATCTCCAACTAGAATATACCATGGTTCATGAAAGTAAGATGTTTGTCTGAACAAGAAATATTACTAAATTGAAATAAAATAATCTAATATTATAAAAAATTAATAAACTTATTATCATGTGACCAGAAGGTTACCGATTTGAATCGCAAAACTAACATTTTGTATAATAAAAACTGAATGCACCCAAGTGCCTTCTTTTAGAAAATTTTGTTGAGCTACACCTATGGAGTCTATTTAGCCCATTATTGCCTTTTTCAATTTTAATTTCTCTTCTTTTTCCCTCCCAATCAAAATTCCCAACAGTGGCGGCTATAATATACACATAATTGTTTGTCTATAAACGTAGATTACAACAATACTCATTAGAGAACGCATATCACGCTCCTTTTAGTGCTTGAATCATCACGCTCTTGCTAAATTGCCTTTTTTTGGTCCGGGCATGGTTACATAGTACATACTTGGCGCATTTGGTATTTAATTGTAAATATGATTGAATATTTATTATGAATTTAGTAAGGTAAGAATATATTATATTAATGAATTATAATTTATAAATTCAAATATATACTCAAATAGGCATCGTACATTTATTGATTTGATATATAAATCATATGCAGATAATTTTTTATTTTTATTGAAACAATTAAATATAATTCACTACATAAAAAAATCTTTTTTACTTATGTGATTTTATCGTCTAATTCAATATTTGATTATTATTTTTGTTGCTTGCATTAATAATTCACCAAAAGCACACGAATTTATACTTATTGGAGTAAAATATGTCATAAGAATGTGTGTTCGCAACATTTATTAAGATTATTTTCGAAACGTATTACTATTTTCGATTCTTAGAGATGTTTGGCTAAGCTTATAAGCTGGTTTGACTAGCTTATAAGCATTTTTCGACTTATTAAAAGTGCTTATAAGCTAAGTACTTATAAGTCAAAAGTCATAAGCTGGTCATCCCCAACTTTATGATTTTTTAGATTATAAGCACTTTAAGTTTGACCATTATTTTTATTATTTATCCCTAAAATATTCCTTTTTAAAACAAAACTCACGTATCCTTCCATCAAATCTATTTCTTCACTACATCATATATTGGTTCAAACCAAAACCCTCCGCATCTTCAAGTCTGTCATTCTCACTAATAATTGAGGTAAGCAAATTCTTTATTTCTTTGCATATTTATATTTATTTAAACTCTAGTGTCCTCCGTAATGAATCCTAAAAAGTACGCATTAAGTGTTTGTTTTTTTCTCTTCAAATATTTTGTTCTATTTACGTTTATATGTTTATTGAAATTTTTTTGTACATTTATTACTCCCTCCGTTCTAATTTAATAAAATTTAAGACAAACAATACAAGCTTTTAGAATTTATGGTCCTAAACAAATCAAAAAGGGGTCCAACGTATTTGTGTGGTTATAAATGCTTCTCATTAAGGGTAGAGTTGGGAGTATAAGCTAAATTATTTTCAAATTTAGAAATAGGTCATTCATTTTCGAGTGGTCCACAAAGGAAATACGTTCACAAAAACTAGAACATATGGAATAATTATTATTATATAACGTATGATTATATGCTTATCATAAACATTATCATATCTAATCACAGTTATATTTAAAATAAAATGACAAATAAAATATTTTGTTCCTGGAAACAACCTCTTTGCCCCCGGGTAGGGGTAAGGCCTGCGTACATATTACCCTCCCCAGACCCCACTTATGGGATTATACTGGGTTGTTGTTGTTGTTGCTGTTGTTGTTTTTGAATTGATCTCGAGTATAAAATTTTGAAGAAATTACACCTTTATAAGTGTAAACAGTTGTAAGGTTATTTAAGTTATTTTAACAAAAAATGAGCTTATCACCACTTTTTTATAAAATATTGTAGCAGCTTATTATCAATTTCAGCACTTGTATCCAAACACGCAACTGCTTATTTATTAAATCATCTTTAACACTCAAAGGTACTTTTCACCACCTAATGCTTATCAACTATTTCAAATTTTTACATACCTATACCATATATGAAACCTTATTACCCTCAATATTTAAGGTTTGTGTTTATTACATTTAAGCATACCAAATTACCATTTATATACCATAATTTAAATTAAGGGTATAATTATTGCTATATTTATTCTAGGCGTGATTTTAGGATCACGTATTCAATTTTTTTGCTTACCCGTTTCTCTCTCCTCCCACCCCCACACCCCCCACGATTTACCTTCAGTTAATTCCCCTCCTCCCACCACAATTTTCCTTCAGTTTTTTGTAAATGTTCTGCGTCTAAATCTCTTCTAATAATATTCCTCTCTCCCTCTACTTTTCTTCTCATCATCGACATCTTCAACCGCACTACAAAATTCACAAATCTCACATTATTCATTACACTTCTCTTATCATACTAAAAGTACCTAAGTGAATTTTTCTCTGTTCTTATGCAGGAAGTGAAATCGATTTTCCTCGTAATGTATCAAATAAGTTGATCACTAATGTCGATGATCGTCCTTGTATTGAACATCTAGAAAGTTCTTTGATTAATTTACATAATGGCTGATTGAAAGAGTAGTTGGGTTGTGCAAGATAATAAAGTTGATAGTGTGGGTGTAATTGTAGTTTATTTGTAGTTTTTATGTAGAAATTTTGTAGATGAAGAGCAAATTTTATTGTCAACATTTTTTCTTGACACAAGATTGTAGTTTAATTGTAGTATAAATATAGTAATTTTGTAGATACTCTTAAAAATAATACAATTTTATACAATACTTAAACTGATTTGTAGTTTATTTGTAGAAATTTTATCTACAAGATATTTACAGACTGAATACATTGAATTTTAATATCCCAATTCTCATTTCAATCGTAGCATAATTGGTATTTTTGACATAATTGTAGAAGGCTTGTAGAAGTTTTAGTCTTCCCAGTCTACAATTTATCTATAATTTATCTACAATATATCTATAATTTATCTATAATTCTACAATTTATCTATAATTTAACTACAATTCTGGAAATATGTCTTCTTCTTCTTCGACGAGTTTCAATCTGAAATTCAGTCAAAACCAAGTCTATTCTTCACAAAACCCCTCAAAATTAAGATATAAACTCCTAAACATATTCCAAATTATTTACAACACAATTCTAGAAATATGTCTTCTTCTTCGACGAGTTTCAATATGAAATTCAGTCAAAACCAAGTCTATTCTTCACAAAACTCCTCAAAATTGAGATATAAACTCCTAAACATATTCCAAATTATTTACAACAACACCCAATCCAAATAAATAATAATTTTTGAAAATCCGAATTTGAATTTAAAATCTTTCAAGCTTTTTTAATGGCTATCAATGGTGGAAAATATATGGAAGAATAGATTTTTTAAACTTTGGGATTTTTGACATGATTTAGTGTAGTTGAACGAAGAACAGATATGATTTCGACAATTTGAGTATTGATGTTGATGAAAAATAATTTTGTATTTTACAATTTGTATTGCGTTGTAGAATTCGTAGAACCAATTTGATTACTGGAGCTTCAGTAGCTTGTGTTTTTTGAGAATTGTAGTAGAGTGAGAGAAGACAGATCTGTTTCTGTTGAGGAAGGAGAACTTCGCAGCAATAAGATCTCCTTCCGCTTCAAAATTCAATATGCAGATCTGATGCCTTATTTTTAGCGTGCTTTTTATGGCAAAATCTACATATTATTGGATTGGTTATATTTTGTAGAAAAAGCGTGGACTACACGAGTAAATAACAAATTATGAACATTTTTGGTAATAAGGTTTCATATATGACATAGATAGGTAAAAATACCTTTCAAATAAGCTAATCCAAATGGGCTCTTAGTCATTCTAATTCTTGTTATCATCTTTGTTTTGTTCTGAATGTCGTTTTAATATTAGTGGAGTATTATTTACTCATAAAATGCTACAGCTGAATTTGTAACATGATTTATATACAAACAAACTGATTTGATCCAAAATGATAAATAAACAAGAACAAAAACAAAATTTAGCGGTTAAAATCAAAGAAAATGACAAGCTTGGCTCCGAGAGTAGTGCCTCCCGGGACAGAAATAAGAACAATATAAAGAGCAAGTAGAGGAATTTTATTGAGCTTGAGAATAGAATGTAACCCAAGTTTTGCCAAAACTTTCCTGTCGATGGTTGTTGAGTCTACTATTTATAGCTATACATAGGGAAACAAGATCCTAGGATCAAGCCACACTTAAATGACAATAAAGGAGCCATTGATAAATATGAAACGACAAGCTGAATGCATATATTCTTTGCAACAGTTGTCCATTTAACTAGGGAATATTCTTCATTAAATGCCATCCGGTGACAAACATTCGATCCGCTCATGTTGATTGTGCTCCCTTTGTGGTTTATCCGATGCTAATTACAGTTCTTGTTCCCAATACCAGTTGTTACTCGATTTATCTTGTGCTTGTCTTCGATTTCACGTATCATGCTACCATTCAATCATTTAATATAAACTAATTTAATCTTATATAAATATATTTTAAAAATTATTTAATAGTATTAATTATAAAGGCTATTTGATTAGATTATCATTTATCTCTCCTCAAAATGAATAACAACTTTTGAAAGACTTCTTAAGTGAGCAAAGCTTATTTTGGACTAAACTTAAAATTTCATTTAAAATAAATCGGAGGCGGATACTTTTAGACAAATAATAATTTCGGTATTATAATTGTTGTGTAATTAGTTTGAGAAAATATAAGAAGAGTAAGAAGAGGAAACGAAACAAAGAAACAATAGTAGAGAGAACAACCACGCATTACTATCGCGCGTGATATTGAAGTTTACCTCCTAAAAATGACTCAAATTCAGATAATCTATGACTTCCACTCACACTCGCTGGGTACAGAAGAAGAAAAGTTTCAGTGTCTCTCTGCAACTTTCTAAAGCTTAGCTTTTTATTCTTTTCTTTTTTCAGCAATTACAAAGGTAAGACTAATCTCACATTAATTGGGTCCTTAATACTGCTTACTTTTATGTAAAATTCATTTTCCTGTCCTTAGTCCTCTTTGCTTTTGCTTAATTCAGTGTAAAAGCCTCTGCTTTTTGTGGCAATCATCCCTCCCCACCCCCACCATTTCCTCACAATTCACTGAATCTTTGGTGGGTTTTTCTTCTTGTTCTATACTTTTTCTTGCTGAACTCTAAAAAGTTTAGTTTTTTTTTCCTCAAGAATTTGGTTTTTGATTCTTTTATGTTCTTTTTAGATACCCATTTGTTATTTGTGAGTCATTGATTATATCTTCTTTAATCTTTTTAATTTGGGTTTGTTTTTCAAGTGCTGTTGTGTTTCTTGCATTTTTGACGCTTGAGGGGAACACTGACACCGAGGTCTCCTTTTATTGGTATTGCAGATTGGAAATTTTATGTATAATTGGTTATGCACAGTATTTTTCCAGAAAAAGGGTAGTTTAAAGAAAAAGATTGTATTTTTAGGCCAATGGATGAGAAGAGATTTGTTGTATGCTGCTTGAATTTGGAGATTTTGGTGTGGATTCTATTACTTTTTGCTGTTCAACATTCAGATGAAACTGACCCTGGAGATGGTAAGTCATGATTCATGAACCATCGCAGATTATTTATTATTTCTTATTTAAATTCTCATGATCAAGGGGAGTTTCCAATTTCATGTTTTGTGCAATGCTGATTATGCCCGACTATGTAATTATTTAAGTGACTGAAGGTTCTTATCTGATGGCTTAAAGCAATATTTGATCCCTTTTGCCACTTCACTAGAATTTTTCTCAAGGGAATTCAACAATTTATATGTAACCAAAGAATTCGTTTTTGCCCTATTTGCAGAGTATAATTCTTCAACGAATTGGAATTGAATCCCCTTCCCTTTACTTAGTTCCACCACCTCTTGCATTTGAACTAAGTAGTCGTCTTGATCTTACATTATTTCTTCTTTATGTTTGGAATTTCTTACTGAAAGTTTCCATTTTCTATTGGTCAAGTTGCTGCAATTAATGGCTTATATGCTGCTCTGGGATCGCCATCCCTTCCGGGCTGGGGTACTGTTGGTGGAGACCCATGTAATGGACTTTGGCAAGGGATCATATGCGAAAATACAAATATAGTAACAATGTAAGGACATTCCATTTTGCCGCAACATTTCATAGATATTTGGAACTGAAATGCTAATCCTACTTCTCATGTCATTTCCAGTCGACTCAATGCTGCTAACTTGGGTGGTGAACTAGGGGATAATTTAGGCTCATTTTCTTCTCTCAAAACATTGTAAGCTTCTCGTGTATCTCCTAGGTCAAAACTTTTCATGTTATGAGAATGAGCAGTAATTGTGGTATCTCTTGTGGCAGAGATCTGAGCAACAACCATATCGGCGGAAGCATTCCATCCATTCTGCCAGTTACCTTGCAGAATATGTAAGTTCTACCATTTGAACTATGGAGGAACCCCCCCCCCCCCCACCCCCACACACACACACCAAAAATAAAAAAAAAAACGGTGAAAGAGGACACATTGATGTAACTAGTTTGAGAAAACTAGCTTTACTTATTGAGCAAAAAGTTGACATTATTTACCTTGTGCAGTTTTCTTTCAGCTAACGAGTTCACTGGAAGTATCCCTACTTCTTTATCTTACCTGAGTCAACTTTCAGCTATGTAAGTTTCACTTTTAGTGTAGATTAATAGTTACTTGATTTGTAAAGAATCTGATAAGGCATTTCTCTGTGTGTCAGGTCTCTGAATGGCAACCATTTGACTGGAGAAATTCCTGATTCGTTTCACGGCCTCACAGCTTTGGTCAATCTGTACGACAGTAAACAAAAGCATTTCTGTTCTTTCATTTAGTTTTTTTTGCCATATGCATAACTGGTTTGCCTATTTATCTTTTAACAGTGATTTGTCAGATAACAGTTTAAGTGGATCATTGCCACTGTCTCTAGGAAGTTTGTCTTCCTTGACTACTCTGTAAGTACTTCAACCATATTATACACTTGGTTTATAACTTTGGTCTATATGATAAAGCTAAACTTCTTTATTTCCAGACATTTGCAGAATAATCAGCTTTCTGGAACTCTTGATGTTTTGCAGGATCTTCCGCTTGCAGATTTGTACTCTTCTAAACTACATTTGACTCTAATATTATTTTCATTTATATAGAACGATGATATCTTACTAACATATCTCCACCATCCCTGTTTCCTTTCTAGAAATGTGGAAAACAACCTGTTTTCTGGGCCCATACCTCAGAAGTTGTTCTCTATTCCCAATTTCAAGTAAGTGCATTCATTTTCTACTTTCATATACTCATTTTGTGCTTTCAGTTTTTATGTTGAGTCAACAGCTTGCACATTACAATGCAATCTTGGCCAGATATAACAATTTTGTGCCCCTCGTCGTTTGTTGGAAATACTAACTGACATGTAACATATCCCAAAAGAGAAGATATAGAATCATAGAAGACACGTAGGTCGAAACTGTGGAAATTCTGTTGGATGTCTTGTTACTTGTGGATTGTGTCCCCCTTATGGTAGTTATTTATGGTAGTTACTGTTTGATATTATTACATGTCATTTTATGTATAATTCTTATGTTTAGATAACTATTTATGCGATTTCTGCCGGAATTACTAATGCTCTTTTGTTTTTGTTTTTGTTTTTGTTGTTGCTTTCCCTTTCCTTTTCTAAGCCGAGGGTCGATTGGAAACAGCCTCTCTACCCTTTGGGTAGGGGTAAGGCTTGTCTACATATTACCCTCCCCGGACCCCACCTTGTGGGACTATACTGGGTAGTTGTTGTTGTTGTTGTTGTTGTTGTCTTGTTACTTGTCAGTGGTTACAACAACTTATGTAACCTTTCTCTCTCAATGCCTCAAAAATCTTGAGCACATAAATAGTAAGCCATTTCAAGAAAATTCTTGTTTACAAGTTGCTGAAATTGAACTTAATAAAATGGGTGTGATTGTATGCTGCAAGAGCATTTCGTACAAAATGACCAGCAATATAGGCTTAATGTCTGACATGGATATGAATCCCACAATTGCCCTTAGCATAAGTGACAGCTCATTGAGTACAGCAATAACAACAACATACCCAGTGTAGTCCCATAAGTGACAGCTCAATGACTAAACTTAAGAATTACAAAATAAGAAATTGACCTGAAAATGAAAACAACAATCCTGATAAGCATGTCATTTGAATTCATGATTATGTCGTATGGTTAGTCTCTCAAAATTGGAAGTAAGCAACTCATACAGACACAATAACTTGACAACAAATATACATATAGATACACAGAAAGCAGAGTACGATATTTATATGAAAACATGCAACAGCTAAGGTATGATATTCCCTTCCAAAATAAACAAAATTGCAAATTATTTAGTTTAGCAAGCTGGCGCATTAGCTAAACTTGTTCATAATTTAAGTTCATATTCCATGGTGGCCAGAACTCAGCTCAAGTTAGGTCACTCGCCTTAATCATATACTGAGCCCTTAACTTTGGGCAGACCAAAATTACATGGAAGTCAAGCAATCTTATTCGTTCAGTTGAACACATATTTGTTCCATGCAAGGATGGATGTATCCAGGGTCGGATTTATAGGCAAAAATATGGGGCACGTGAACTCATGGTCTCTTCGCAAAATTAGATATTTTATGGACATATTTTCTAAAATTGGTATAATATTAACGTTTGGCATGCTTCAAGAAGGGTGAATGGTTCACTTGGCTAAAGGATGTGTTAATTACCAAGAGGAATAGGGATCAATTCCCACTAAATACAGTTTTTCCTCATTTTTTTTATAGTGCACTCATGTACTATCAATCCTAGATCCGACTCTGGATGTATCAGTTGTTGGATCATTTTGTGACCATCTTATACACGCTCTGTTGTTTATGATCAGTGACGGCTGAGGTTGTTGTTTGCTTGCTGCTTTTGGTTTCATGCAGAAAAGATGGAAATCCTTTCAACGGTAGTATTGCTCCTTTACCTCCACCAAATTCATCAACAACACCTCTTTCTGCGCCACCCTTTTCAGATTCTCCAACTTCAGCACAGACACCACCACCAGCATCTGCAGAGTCAAGTTCAACAGGAAGCAAAAAGTCTTTATCTGTTAAAAGGGTGGTCTGGATATCAATTGCAGCAGTTTTGACATTTATAATATTGGTTTTAGCAATCCTGCTCATTCTGCCGAGGTGCCTCAGGAAATGGCATGAAACTCAAAGAACCCCCAAACAACATGAAATAGCTCCTTATGTGGGTGCCAGAGAGAATCCCGGAGATAGTGGTTCATTAGTCCAACCTGGCCGTGACATAGAGAAAGGTGCTACAATTACTCAATATCTGTTGTTATTTCATGATATCTATTGTCACTGTGTTAGTAAGTCCAACTTTCTTTCCCTTAGTTACATAAAAAAAGACACTTCACCTTAATTTAGGTTCCATTTGATTTGGATTAGTGTTTGTATTTAAATTAATAATCATTATTTTTTTAATAACCCTTTTTGTTTCTATTCATCCTCGAGCCAAGGGTCTTTCGGAAACCGCCTCTCTACCTCCCCGGGTAGGGGTAAGGTCTGCAATTACTCAATAATCATTATTGTGTACACACTACCCTCCCAAGATTCCACTTGTGAGATTTCACTGGGTTTGTTGTTGTTGTTGTTTTTTTATAACCGTGGTGTCCGGCTAGCTTGCGTGCACTTCGATTAATCCCACGGGATACCTGCTACCTCCCACCAGCAATAGGTACCAATAGATACCAGGTAATTCTATACACCAAGCCTTGGATATATGGGAAGAAATCGCCTGGTGTTTGTGTCTCCGCCCCGCTAGGATTAGATTCTGATTCTGGTGTGAATACCCAAGTTTATGATATCTCTCAAATGCTCTTCTATTGTAATTTGAAATGCCCTCCTAGAATCTTCATGAGTTTGGAAGTCTGTTGTGCGGCATTTAAAACTAAAAAGTTTGTGAATCTCATAGTTTGACCTTCTACTGTTTAGTGATAAGTTGGCTTCTTATGTGTTAAACAGCTCCTCTAGTTGTCAAGCCAAAAGCAAAACAACCAAGAAGACCGGCTCCTATTCTGAAGCCACCGCATGAGCAGGAGGTAAATGTGCTAACCACGAGTGCACTGCCAAAGAAGGATAATAATGATATGAACCCTAGCAGATTTGATTTTGATTTGATGCCACCACCTCCACATCCTCCTCTACCGACTCTTCCACACGAGAGAGTTATTGTCAAGCCAATTACACCTGCTGAAGATACCACAGTGAAGCCTCTAACCAGGCCACTTCCACTAGCTTCTGCGAAATCTTACACAATTGCATCACTTCAGCAATATACCAATAGCTTTTCTCAAGATAATATGTTGGGATCAGGAATGATTGGTAGTGTATACAGAGCAGAGCTTCCGAATGGAAAGGTACTAAAACTTTCAATCGGCATGTATTTATTATGATGCACCAATTTATTAACTGTCATTTCCTACTCCCACTAGATTGTGTAGAGTCTAGACTGTTAACTTTTTGTAGTTCTCCATTCTTGACTGGTATTTATTGTCCAGTAGTATCAAAGTAGCCTCCTAAACTCTAGTCAGTATATAGTAGAGTGCTTCGGCGTTTTAGCACTAAAATTATTACAAATGGTTGTGATACCAGTAGGGTTTTGCTATGGAACATCATTTTCCTGTATCCTTTACTATAGCATTACCTAAACCAAGGAACATCTGTTAAAGGAATTCTACCTATTGTATCTGATATTCTTGTTTCTGACATTTCTTTAGCTAGTTAACACCCACTCAAGGATGCAATAATTGAACTATTTTCCCTTTAGGATCCTTCCAGTTATTTTCTTTTCCTTCTTGTCCCAAGTTAATCTTCCTGTGGTAATTTCTTCCAGTGACCAACATAGTTGACGAAATTTTGTCCTATAACTATATTTTAAGATTGTTAAAATGAAAATCAACCTTCTAGCTGTATTAGTGTTCAATTATGTTTTTCTACCCGTATTTTTGCCCATCTCTTAGTAAGAGGATCAGCGAGATGCAGCTGCATCTTTTTCTGGTCATAACTCTAACTAACAAACTATATATATGAGCGTGTTGTTTCCTCTATATAATTATTTGGGGTGTACTATATGGATTTCTCTGGCATGCAAATCTTACTTCTCTTCCTTCTCTTGCACTGTGCACCACAGCATTCAAGTGGTTGCAACATTTTGCTTCTGACACGTGCTCCTTTTGGATCCTTATGCAGTTGCTTGCTGTCAAAAAGCTTGACAAAAGAGTTTGCAGTCAACAAAATGACGAGGAGTTTCTTGACCTAGTAAACAACATCGACAGAATTCGTCATGCTAATGTTGTTGAGCTGATGGGGTATTGTGCAGAGCATGGTCAAAGGCTTCTGGTCCATGAGTATTGCACTAACGGGACACTACAGGATGCACTTCATTCTGACGATGAATTCAAGAAACAACTTTCGTGGAATACTCGAATCAGGATGGCTCTTGGAGCTGCAAGAGCTTTGGAGTGAGTCAAATAACAATACACACATTTAATATTTATCCACATACACGTGTGTGCGAGTGCGCGTGCGCATGTGTGTGTGTATAAGCTCCTACTTAAAATTGTAATGGGTGAAGAATTTTTGAGGGCGTACTTATAATAAGTACTTCCGATGATTCTAGATGATAAATCAGTGTTACTTATAAAAAATATAAACAATAAATTGGCTGTGGTATAGTGACGAAGTCAATCACAAGCTCATGTTAGTCCATAACTTTCTTGTGTTGTGCATATTGCATGATAGAAAGCCACAAAACGATGACCTGGAATAGTCTTCACTAAATATAAAATGTCAGATGTAGCTGTTATTTGCTTGTTGCTACTCCTTTCTTTGCTTCCGCATGTCCAAGAAAAAATGAAGACAATTAAAATTAATTGGGTAGCATTGCTAAGTAGTCTGAATCTGATATTTAGATTTACATGAAAAAGTGAGCTAGAGCATATTTGAATTAGCCATTCTTGTTTTGATGGAATGCAGGTACCTCCATGAAGTCTGCGAGCCACCTATTATTCACAGAAACTTCAAATCGGCCAATCTTCTGCTTGATGATGAGTTGGCTGTACATGTTTCAGATTGTGGTTTAGCTCCATTGCTATCGTCTGGTGCTGCGAGTCAGGTAACTTGCTAACCTAATGTTCTGGAGTAGAAAGGATGGAATATTCCTCGGATTATAATTTTCTCCTGTGTACTGAAAAAGGAACAGTACAGTAGTGATGGTGCTTTCAACAAGACGTTGGATAGGGTGAACCTCAGAAGTCTTAACACCTTTTCCCTGTAAATTTGGAAATGGAGTTCACTAGACTAGCCAAAGATTGCTGGTTCACTATATTGCTATTTCTTTATTAGGTTATCAGAAACAGAAAATTTGCTTAACTTCCTTGAAGGACCTCATTATTTCTCATTTATATTTCAAAAAGCAGTAAATACAAATGGTGAAGGTGCTCTTCTCGCAATGTGCATGTGGATTATCGGTCTTGCTACCTTGTCATTATTTATAGTTCTTTTTATAAAGCAGTCTTCTTAATCTTATGTGTTTGATTACTTTTGCGTTAAGTTTAAGGTATGTTAAAAACTATATCAAGTTGACATTATACTGATTTTTCAGTTGTCGGGACAACTTCTCACAACCTATGGCTACAGTGCTCCAGAATTTGAGTCAGGGATTTATACTTCCCAAAGTGATGTTTACAGTTTTGGCGTAGTGATGTTAGAACTATTAACAGGCAGAATGTCATATGATCGGTAAAGAACTCGTCTGCATCCTGTTGAGATAATTTAGTTGTGCCTCTTTTCTTAGCGGAGCATAACACACCTGCATTGCATATCATATTCAGGACAAGGACTCGAGGAGAGCAGTTCTTGGTCAGATGGGCAATCCCTCAGCTACACGATATTGATGCCTTGACAAAGATGGTTGATCCTTCTCTCAATGGAAAATACCCCATTAAATCATTATCACACTTCGCTGACATAATTTCTCGCTGTGTTCAGGTGAGTTATTATGTTATGCCTTTATCTGAATTATTACTCTGCCTTGTCTAAGCCCTGAGTGGATGACATAGTCTTAGCTGTCCTTAATCTCAAAGAGCAGAGGAATCAGGGTATAAATTCCTCTGGTCTGTGCCAATTAAGTATCAGCCAACCCATTTCTGTATTCCTTCGTAAAATATCTTAAATACAAAGTGAAAGGGACAATGTACATATATAACATTGGTACCTTCTTTGCAACAAGGAGAAAAACAGAAGATTGGAAGAAGGGCCGACCCAGTTCAATACCCACTACGTGGGTAGGCAGTCTTCCCCCTGCTTTGCAGAGAGGCTGATTCGAACCCGCGACCTGACACACCACGGCAAGCAAACTTACCGCTGAGCCAAGCCGGCCCTTCTAAAAACAGAAGATTGGATTTTGAGAAAAAAATTGAGAAAGTTTTTTCTCAGCTTTGTACATTAACTACAATAACAAGAGAAAACATCAGATTTGCGTAGCTTTTCATTTTTCTTTGTCCTACTCCTACCATGTTAACATTTTCACTACGTTACAACTTTTGTAGGAAAGCTGAGAATAAGTTTTTAAATACCCAATAAGCTTTTAAATATTACCACACTCTTTTTGTAATTTTCATCTATTATTATGTTTAAAAGTTAAAATGTTATCTATCATGCTTTTCTTCTTATATAAAGTGGGTTTGAATACATCGAAAGGGAAATAAAGAATTCATATAGCTGACCTAAACTATTTTCTGTTAAGACATAGTTAATTGATTGATTAAATTCTTTTCTATTTAAAATCATGTTCTACTTCTTATCTCTTTTAATGAATGTAGTACAAACTTAGTATCAATGTGTTACTTGGGGATATTGTTACAATAATTACATGTTGGAGGTGGAACAATCAATGTAGTTGGTAAAGGGTCGCCATCTTTTGTTTTCTACTTCGATAAAATATTAAGTTCAGAAACAGGTTTGAAAGGGATGGTAATACCACATTGTATTCCAATTTGAAGCTTGTAGGTACAACATAGAGTCTCTTTGCCTTGTATTATTTTCTTGCTTTGTGGGGTAAGGGGAATTTTCTTAAGATCGTCTGCCATTGTGTTCTTTTCGAAATCAAGTGTGCATGTATGAGGGGGAAGAGAGAGGGAGGCGTACTCATCCTAGCAGATCTTTTCTAAATCAAGTGTGCATGTATGAGGGGAAAGAGAGAGGGAGGCATACTCATCCTAGTAGATCTTTTCGAAATCAAGTGTGCATGTATGAGGGGAAAGAGAGAGGGAGGCGCACTCATCCTAACAGATTTCTAAGATTTAGTTGTTGGATAGGTTTGCTTTCATATTTTACTTTACCTACCTTCTGAACTTTTTGTGCAGCATGAGCCAGAATTCAGGCCACCAATGTCAGAAGTTGTTCAGGACCTTATTCAAATGATAAGAAGAGAACCTCACAATAGATCGGATGGCGAATTATGATTTGACTTAGACATTCATGCTGGGAATTCAGCTGGTTAGTACCTAACAAGAATTGAAGATTATTTGTTTTGTGAAGTGAGCTCGGATACTCGGACCAAAGAAACAAGGTTGCAGGCTATCCTGCTAACACAACTTCATACTGAAACAAAAGACAATCAGGAAGCGCGATTTTTGAAAGAACCAACACATGAAACTTAGTGCCCTGCTAACAACACAGCTTGCTCATCTCAATCTTGTCAAATTTTTGCATCATATCATTTAGGATAAACATGAGCTGCAATACATAAAATTCTCAAACCCCATTGTTTGACAAGTATTATAATTTTGTTGTTAGTTAGTGTAGGAGTGTCTCCTGAGTTCTGAAGTTGTATATTTTGTTTTACATGTACAATGTTATTTGGTTGTACAAGGAAATCTCCATTCTTTCTCGGGTCACCAATAAAGGCGAATCTAGAATCTAGAGTAACTAGATTAAGTGTGTGTGATTTTATTATACGTATTCATTTTAAAATTGTGTATATATATATATAGCTCGAGTCGAAAGCAGTAAGTTCAATTGGACTCGTAAAACTCCCTGTAGATTGTCTTTGCATATCAACCAATAGTTTGGATTTATACACAAGGCCTTCTGCTCGAGAGGAAAACAAAGCAATGCCAAGATCGTCATTAGAAAATCAAGTGGCATATTTTATATTTCACCACAAATTTAGTTACATAGAATGAGTAGCAAGAATGAACGTGACATTACTACCAAATTAAATGGTGACTGTTTTTCTCATCCTAGCTGGACGTTTTTAATGTTTGTCTTAAATTTTAACCTACCGACCGCTAGCTGCTAACCAAATGACGTAATAAATTTTTTCTACCTCTACATAAAGGGGAGCTTGTTACTTAGTATTATAAATATACACACACTCACTCATTCACTGTCCACTCACCCATTAAAAAAAAAAAAGATTGAGCATCTTTTCTTAGACAAATGGCTCAGACAACACCAAATCACACACAAAGTGTTTCTGGTTGGGCAGCTCATGATTCTTCTGGCAAGATCACACCTTTTACTTTCAAGAGAAGGTAGATAATATTCACCATCTTTTTAAAAAAATATTTTTTTTTGACATTTTCTTATTCTTTGTATAAATTGTTGGATTACGGTGTAAATAGTTTCTACAATATTAATATAATTTACTTGTGAAATTAGTTACTAATCTTTTTTCTTTTACTTTTTTTGGTGAAATTTACCAGAGAAAATGGTGAGAATGATGTGAGCATTGAGATCTTGTATTGTGGCATGTGTCATACGGATCTTCATCATGTCAAGAATGATTGGGGCATTACTATGTACCCTGTTGTGCCTGGGTAATTATCTTATTTACATTTATTTCTCCATCTAAATCTATCTTTACCTATTTTGAAAATGATATCCTGCATGTTAATTAATACCACAATTATAGCAAGTCACACACTCATACTTCCGAGCATACAAAAAAAAAAAAAAAATTAACTCATCTAACTACCAAATTCCAAAAGAAAATAAACTAGAAATATTTTTTTTGTTTTTGTTGAAGGCATGAGATAACTGGGATTATAACAAAGGTGGGAAGCAATGTGACAAAATTCAAGAATGGAGATAGAGTAGGGGTAGGTTGTTTGGCTGCAACATGTTTGAAGTGTGAGTATTGTAAAGACTCCCAAGAGAACTATTGTGACCAAGTCCAATTCACTTATAATGGCATCTTTTGGGATGGCACTATCACTTATGGTGGCTACTCCAATATGCTAGTTGCTGATCACAGGTAATTAATAACATTCTTTGTTCTGTCTATGAGTTTTAAGTTATGTATATTGATGTAGCCGAAGATCGCAAGTTAATTAGCACAGGGGCGTATGCAAGAATTTTTGTAAAGGATGTCAAAAATTTTAACTTTAATTCATACTTCTAGACAAGAAATAGCTAGTCTATTGGTTTTTCTAAGTCTTAAGTTAGAAAGAGTCCTGAATTAAATTCTACTTCATCACAATTTTAACCATATAGAATCTCTTAAATATTTGCAAAAAAGATGTGCTAGTTGAGGTTACTTCTAACCTCTTAGAGCAAAATCAAGCACATAATCATTGCACCAAGAGATAATTTATGCCAAGTGGTATTATTTTTTCCTACTTATCCGCTTTTCATCACAGTATTAGTATATATATATATATATATATATATATATATATATATATATATATATATATATATATATATATATATATATATAAAAAAAATTGACAAAGCGTTGTCATGTCGATAAATATACATCTGCCCCTGAACTAGCACAAAATCATACAGATAACACAACAACATACTCAATATAATCTCACATGGTGGAATATGGGGAGGATAGTATATATGCGTATATCTACCCCTAACTTGTGAAGATAGAAAGCTTGTTTTCAATAGATCCTTGGCTCATGGAAGTATAAGCATTACATTAATAAAAAGAAAGACAAAAAGAGAAAACACTGAAAATCCACGTAAAAGCAACATAGAAACAATGAGACAATCAAGGATTTAACGGTAAACATATCCTTGGAGCATAACCAGAGAATGTTTTTCAATAAGAATGAAGGAGAAGAATTATACAAAAGACTCCCAATACACAATTATGTCTCAAACCTACAAAGACAGCGACTTTCCAAACCTACAAGAAAATCGAACATAATCAAGATTCATAAAATTCAAGACAAATTAATAATTAATACATATAGTTTAAAAATATATATAATTAGTGTAATTTAATCAATTAATTAACATTTATAGACGAGGTACTCTCTTTTCCATAACTACAGACACGTGAATCATTTGTTTTCTCATGATACATTACTTGGGAGTGGAAGGGTAGCCTCTTAGTTATTGCTGACCATGCTTTTGATACTGCCTCCTCTGTCTCAAATTATTCCGTGTTTCTCTTTCACATACTATTTAAGAAATATTAATTAATTATGAAAAAAATTTAGACTGATTTATGTTTGTTCATATCTTAAGATATAATTTCTCTTCGTTGAATATTTACTCTATTTATCTACTATCTTTATTTAAAAAATAATTACTATTAATAGTACAATAGGATAAATATAATTTATTTTGTCTTAAACTTCTAATATAACAAATACTTTGAGAATTGATTTTGAAATTCTAAGTCTATGAGCTTATATAAGTAGATGTACGTAACCTTAATAGGTGGAATTAAAATTTTAAATTAGGGAGCACAGACTATTACCACACTCAACACTAGCAAATTTAGTGCACAAATATATTTTATTAATTAAGATTTTTTTTCTCGATAATGAAGCCGGCATTGTAAATCTATCAGAGTAGGCTGTTACCGACCTAGCTATCTTAATTACTATGAAATTTACAGATTTTCTTGAAATAGTCAAATTTGGAGCATTATAAAATGAATTTAAGTTATATACACTGTTATGTGGAAGAAAGTTTATTACCATCAGATCATCATGTTTATAGTAAGTAAGTAATTATGTGATCTCTTTTTATTGAATATTTACTCTATTAATTAATTAATAGTATAAAAAGTTACGTGTCTAAAAATACTATTTATGTAAATGAAGGTACGTGGTACGTATACCAGATAATTTGGCAATGGATAGAGCAGCACCATTATTATGCGCAGGAATAACAGTTTATAGTCCACTGAAAGACAATAATTTGGTGAAAACACAAGGTAAAAGAATAGGGATTATTGGTCTTGGTGGACTTGGACATGTTGCTGTGAAATTTGGGAAAGCATTTGGACATCATGTTACTGTCATTAGTACATCTCCATCCAAAGAACAAGAAGCTAAACACAACTTAGGTGCTGATGATTTTATACTAAGCACTAATCCTAAACAAATGCAGGTTTGTTCTTTCCTTCCTACTGCTTTTTTTGGTGTTTTTTGTTAGAAAAATGATACCGTATAGACGTCACTCTCAAAATAATAGTCGAAAAAAGAAAAAAAAATTATATATATAGTATCTTATATATAAAAACTATACAAATGTTATACACTTTTAGATTACGGAATGTAAATAGTTTCTGGCGCTGGCTAAAAGTGAAAAATGACCTAACTCCCCCAATGTCAGTACTAGTATTGGGGTATTGACTAGTTTGGATTTGTGCCGCGTAAAGCCTATGAAAGGGAGAAGCGTTCTTTAATATACTTGGGGTTCAAACTCAAGATCTTTAATTAAAGGCGGAAGGATCTTATCTATCTCACTACAAACTCTTGACATTCGTTTTTTTTTTTTTGAATAAAAATAGTAAGTTTTTTTCTGCTATTCAATTGTCAGAAAATATTTTTCATCAAATGCGGAGGAAGTAATATCTACCACTTTTAGATTAAAGTAACTTCATAATTATCTCGAGTTTAACTTCATATCACTGCTCCAACTAATATTTACATATTACCTCAATCTATCTTGAAAATCTCATCAAAACTCCATTTGATTTTGACACTATTATCACTCTTCATTATTTTATTTTATTTTGAAGAATATTTTTCACCCTCTAACCAAATACAAAAGTACTTTTTTTTCAAAAGATATTTCGGAAAAATAAAATCATTTCCTAGAATATTATTTTTGTCATACTTCATGCTCATTGAAATAGTTAATTATTTTCTATTTTATTATTCAACAAAAAATATGTTTTTCTGTTTTTAACATATAAATATTTAAGGAACTCAATAAAAGATTGGATGGATTGTGAAGGTTTCTAACACTTTATTTGTTTGATTGATAGCGTACAAAAATATTTTCAGTGAATTTCATATATCAATCTTTATTTTCTCTATTTAATTGTGTTACAGAATAAAATTTACAACTTCTAAACTTATATTTTGCTATTATTCTGCTTAATTGCAGGCAAGGAAAAGGACTCTAGACTTTATTTTGGATACAGTGGCAGCCAATCACTCACTTGGGATTTACTTAGAACTTCTAAAAGTAAATGGAACTCTAGTAATTGTTGGAGCACCAGAAAAGCCAATTGATTTGCCTGCTTTTCCTATGATTTTTGGTAAAATTTTATATTATCAATATCTCCACTCAATTTTTCAATAAATATGCAATTATATGTGTGTATTTTTTCCAACAATAATATTGAAATTTCCTCATGTTGGTCGTAGTAAATTTTTCAAAAGAAAAGTCATTCAAGCACAATTTCAAAAATTTTCGCTCGAAAAATAAAATAAATTTTTCTTGCATTTTTCATTTTATAAATACAAAATTTTGAATTAGTATCAAACAATTATAATTGCCTTTTTTCTTTTCTGATAATCTTCTTTTCATACACTTGCAAGATATTCAATATTTTTTTATATTTACTTGTTGTAAATATAAGTTGTTTTATTTTTACGATTTTATATTTAAAAAAGTTTATTTGAAGATATTCTTCGAGCAAACTGATGGTGTAAAAATATAATTTACTAAAAGAAGATTAATTGATTTTGCAGGGAAGAGAAATGTGAAAGGAAGCATGATAGGAAGCATAGAAGAGACACAAGAAATGATGGATTTATGTGGAAAACATAACATCTTAAGTGATATAGAGATTATCACCACTCATCAAATCAATGAAGGACTTGATAGACTTGCAAAAAACGATGTTAAGTATCGTTTTGTCATTGACATTGCTGGCCAATCATCTAATCTTTAGGCTCATTTAACAAATATTTTCGATAAATAATTACCACATCATCTTCTTGGTTTTTAAAACCCGTTTTGTTTTTATTTTATTTTTATGTGTGTGATTCGTATCTCATTTTAATCCAATTCCCTGAAATTGTATTTTTTATTTTATTATGAGAAGTGTTTCTTATTGATTTAGCCGAACAATATAGAAGTTAATTCCCCTTATCTCTTTCTCTTTTTCCTTTTCCGTTGAGATTTAGCGGAATAATATAGAGTTTGTTAAAAGATTGTATTTGTAAAATAATTTTGGAAATATAAATAAATACAAACAAAAATGTGTATAAATAGAAATGAAAAAAATCAATTCGAGCCCACTGAATTCACAGTGTTTCCTTAAGGAATCAAAATCCCTCCTAGTACCTAATGTTATGAATTATTTCTTCACAGGATAGAACGAATTACACACTGGTGTAATGGTACTTCAAACCCAGTGTTTCAGCGAACACAAAGTTTGGTAGCAAATCACACTTACTTTTTGTTTTCTTTGTAGTAAAAATATGCAGAAGAAAGGAGGAGAAACTCAGAAAATTCGTAGTGAAATTCTGACCAGAATAGTATTGTATTTATAGCCAAAAGTTGGGCTGAAATCTGAAGAGGTGCAACTCTTCAGAATGGTTGTTTATGCAAAATTGCCACAATATAAATGTCATTGCATAAATAGCTATTTACTCAACAATATAGAGGGAAAATTGACGAGTAGTTAATTTTTTGTTACAAAACAGAAAACAGAAATTTAGATTTAATATTAATATTCTGTTATTTAAATAAATATTTAATAATATTTCTGTTAATATTTTACTATTAACAAATAAATTTGGTCCAAAAATTTAATTAATCAGTCGATCATTTGACTTAGCCTTTTTTACGATATGGATGGCCTTAGCCTTTTATGCGTTATAGATGGTCATAGCCTCTCATACATTGGAGATGGTTGTAGCCTTTCATACACTGGAGATGGCAGTAGCCTTTCACACATTAGAGATGGCCGTAACCTTTCATACATTGGAGATGGCCATAACCTTTCATACATTGAAGATGGTCGTAGCCTTTCATACATTGGAGATGGTCGTAGCCTTTCATATATTGGAGATGGTCGTAGCCTTTCATACATTGGAGATGACCGTAGCCTTTCATACATTGGAGATGGCCGTAGCCTTTCATACATTGGAGATGAACGTAGCCTTTCATTCATTGAAGATGGTCGTAGATTTTCATACATTGGAGATGACTGTAGCATTTCATACATTGGAGATGGTCGTAGCCTTTCATACATTGGAGATGGCCGTAGCCTCGGTCCCTATGATATGCCTGTTGTGCTGATTAGCAAAATAACTGGCATGTCAGATTTGCCTCGTAAGCATTTCCGAGCATTTCCTTCGTCGCCTCGTTAAAAACTTTTCCGAGAAAACCCGATTAGGACAAAACTCAGATTAGGAAAAAAGAGTACGACTCGGGGGTGCTCTTTAGAAATGGAAATACTTGAGGTGAGAGATGTTCCAGTTGTTTATCATGCAGTATCTGGCCGCCTGTATATGGAGCTTCCTTGCCTCCTTTTTGTCGGGCGGTAGGGTTCCATCTTGTAAATATGATAGAAACTACTTGCGCCAATCCCATGTTAAGTGTAAGGAGAGTACCTCTGTGTGATCGATTGACGAGTGGAGAAGAGTGAAAATGCTTTCTTTATTGAGGCTTGTGGTGGCCACAGCCAGCTTCGCCAAACCGTCCGCTTCGACATTACGCAGTCTAGGAACTTGTTCGAAGCGGCATTCGTCGAGCTGTGTCATCAACTTGTGGATTTCTGCCTGATACTTATGCAATATTTGTTCCTTGATTTGGTAAGTCCCAGTGACTTGATTTACCACGAGTTGAGAGTCGCATTGCAGAATGAGCCGACGGGCCCCGTATCTGATGTCTAGCTTCATACCTGCAATAACGGCTTCGTATTCTGCTTCATTGTTAGTCATCTCAGGGCATCGTATGGACTGGCGAATGATTTCGCCAATGGGGAATTCGAGGACGAGTCCCAATCCTGATCCCGAGGCATTGGCGGGCCCATCTGTGTAGAGGGTTCGGAGGTCGGTATTTGGGGCGGAGTGCAGGGCTTCCTTTTCTGCCTCCGGTAATATTTTTGCACTTAAGTCAGCCACGAAGTGTGCGAGGACTTGTCATTTGATGGCGGTTCTAGGGATATATGTGATATCATGCTCGCTAAGCTCTATGGCCCATCTGGCGATTTTGCCAGATAGTTCGGGCTGATGTAGGATGTTCCTCAAGGGGAACGTGGTCACTACTTTAATAGGTGGCATTGGAAATAGGGTCTTAGCTTTCTTGAAGTCGTGACCAGTGCCAGGGCCAAATTTTTGAGGTGTGGCTACCGTGTTTCGGCGTCCATCAGGGTTTTGCTAATGTAATAGATAGGGGATTACATACCTTTCATTTCGCGAACCAACACCGCGCTGACGACTTCTTCTGATACGGCCAGATATGTCAATAAGAGCTAGCCCGGCTCCGCTTTGGAAAGCAGTGGCGATGATGACAGATACATATTCAGTTCTTGCAAGGCTTTGACACATTCTGCGTTCCACTGGAATCTGTTGTCTTTTCTTAGGTTGTTGAAGAATTTGTGACATTTGTCCGAGTATCGTGAGAGGTCGGCTATTCGGCCTGTCAATTTCTGGACCTGTTTTTTATTGTTTAGCACCTCGGGTATCGACGCGATCACTTTTATTTTGTCGGGGTTGACTTCGATACCTCTTTGAGATACGAGAAACCCTTAAAATGTTCCTGACGCCACGTCGAAGGCACACTTCTCGGGATTCAGTTTCATCCCATACTTTTTAGTATTTCAAAGGCCTCTTGCAAGTAGTTGATATGATCTTCCTTTTTAGCGGACTTCACTAGCATGTCATTGATGTAAACTTCCATGGTTTTGCTGAGCTGTTCTTTGAACATTTTGGTGACCAGTCTTTGATACATTGCCCCTGCGTTCTTGTCACGCCCCAAATCGAGGGACATGACCGGCGCCTGACCGGGTTGCCCCAGTCAAGCGGACCTGGGTGCCTTTCATTCCCACGCGTTACCCCTGTGATGACCGTTTCTCATTAACCAAATATATTACTAATCATAATTGATTTCACATTAAACAAATAAAATGATACGAGTGATTCATTAACAAGATTTCAACTTTTACAACGCCCGACATAACACCTTATATATATAAGACTGGAGTCCCACGGTTTACATGTCTACAGAGCCTCTAGGATACAAAAGGGAAATACAATACTTGCCGGTAACAAGGCTCCGGCTATACCTTTCAAAACCAAAATGAAATCCAAACCGAAGTGGCAAGAACCACACAAGGCCCCGAGGAAGAAAGGGCTCACCAAGACGGGCAGTGGAAGGAGAAGAATACTACTGCCGACGAGCTGAAGTGCCTGCTACTTGATCCACCTACAATCATGACACGAATGTAGCGCCCCCGGCAAAAGGGACGTCAATACACTTAAATTGTACTGGTATGTATGGACAAACTTTGTCCCAAGTAAACTCAAGCCATTAAATTACATCAACAATTAATTAAGCCAACCAACCATGTTTCCACATTTTCCTCATTTCAAATAATTCTCAACTCAAAGCACTTCCTACGATCAACCAATTTAACAATTACCAATCAATCACATAAAGCACAAGTAGTCAAACAAAGGGGCAATCAGTGCCCCACAGGTTGCAAACTCTCCTGTTGTCTCCTTTCACAATTTCACATTATTGATTTATGTATCAATTTTCAATAGCGATTTCGATCGCTTTCCATCCTTATTACCCCTGACCACCCTTATTACCTCGGCCACCCTTATCACCCCAACCCAAACCTTATTTCACCACGTCGCGGCGCGCGACACGACCCCGCCTTACAGTTGAAAACACAACAATTTCAAACAGCAGATAAGGTACTACACACAATTTCAACAAGTTCAAATAAGCAACTTGCACATTGTTTCATGTTCTCAATTACTTCTCAAGCCAATATCACAACCAAGTTACAATGTTTCCACATTCAATAATATTCACACATGTATATTCAACAATTTTCCATAATTCAAGTGTTTCATCTCTTTCCACAATAAACCAATTCTCAAGTGTTTCGATTTCTTTTCCACAAGGTGCCATATAGGCCATCATAATCATTATTCACAAATTCTTTACCCAATTCAACTCTCATTTACCTTTCGGTTCATATTTCTTACCACAACACTCATAGTTCAACAACAACTTTGAATATCCAACAACAACATCAATTAATCACATACAATTTTTCAAATCAACACATGCCAAACAATTTTACACATAAGGGCGATTTCACAAGAATCAAAATTAGCCATACATACCTGGTGATGATTTTTCTTCCGTTAACTTTCTACTTTATGCTTACCCAAGATATCCTATTCTTGCCAACCTTGTTCTTGAAGACTCTTACTTCTACCCACTTCTTTTTACTAGAAATCAAGTTCAATAATCATGCATGAGTGTAAAAATTCTATTTTCAAAAGCTATTATATGCAAACCTCTCTTTACCCAATTAAAACTGAAAATCAAAGAAAATAGTTAGGGTTTTTACCTTGAAAATATTGGGGAAGTTGAATCCTTGCCCTAGAATCCCTTGGAATTAAGTAGTTGGAACAATCTTTGAAGATGAAGAACTTCTCTCTCTAAAAACCCTCTCTTCTCTCTAATTTTGGTGAGATGATATGATAAAATGAAGAAGAAAGGTGTTATATTAAAGAAGAGATCGGGTCAAAATGTTACAAAAACTGGGCCGGGGTCAAATATGCGGTCACTATGCGACCGCAGAATCAACATGCGGTCCGCATAGTGGCCGCAGAATGGCTCAAAAATTACGCAGGCTCGGGAACGATTTGCGGTCACTATGCGGACCGCATGTCGATTCTGCGGTCGCAAAAGTGCACCGCAGATTGACATGCGATCGCATATCGACCGCACATTGGACACAATTTTGGGCAACTCTCCGGAACGATTTGCGGTCACTATGCGGACCGCATATTGATTCTGCGGTCGCAAAAGTGCACCGCAGATTGACATTTTTCTGGAAAAAATTTTATTCTACATTTTGAAACTTAAATCACTACCAAGGGTCCGAACCGCGGCTCGCAAGCTCGCCGCGAAGAATTCTACGCATTCCTAACACATCATTCGGACCATGACACCACATCTACTAGGTTTTGTGCACAAAAATTTCACGGGGCCTTACATCCTCCCCCCCTTAAGATCATTCGTCCTCGAATGAGGATTTTGAAATAAATGAGTTGGTTTTGAAAGACATGATATGCAACCCTCAAAATTTTGACTAACTCTTATATTTTAGAAAAATTTCGCCAGAGTTTCCTTTGTATTATGGACATATCCACCTGTCAGGAGGGCCCCCGAAACACATCACCAAACAACAATATACAACAATAACACTATTCACAACTGGTATACACCTTCTTACCTCAACGAATGCACATAAACTAGTCACTTCAATGAATTCTTACCTTATTTAACCATTTTAACACACCATGTACGCTTAACAAATCATTACCAATCTACACTTACTATTAGTTGTTTATTAAACACGTAAATCTTTATAAGGCTTTCATTTATCAAGAACGGTTCAAGTGACCCAAGGTAACAACACATCTAACTCATTACAAATAAAGGAGACTTACTAATACTAAGAGGGAAACAACTTAGGCAAGATGACAACTACTAGGAGTAGGAGGGTCACCTAATTTCTTCTAGGCTTGATCAAACAAATGGGGGTACTTTTCTTTCATCTCTTTTTCTGCTTCCCATGTGGCCTCCTCTACTTGTTGACTTCGCCACAATACTTTAACAGAGGCAACTTCCTTATTTCTCAACTTACGGACTTGCCTATCAAGAATGGCAATTGGAACTTCTTCATATGACAAATCTTCATTAACCTCAATAGCTTCGACTGGCATGATGGTGGATGGATCTCCAATCACTTTCTTCAACATGGACACATGGAATACCGGGTGCACCGATGACATCTCAGGAGGCAACTCTAGCCTATAAGCAACTTGACCAATCCTTTGAACGATCCGATATGGCCCGACATACCTAGGACTCAATTTCCCTTTCTTTCCGAATCGCATGACTCCCTTCATAGGAGATACCCTCAAGAACACCCAATCATCGACTTGAAACTCCAAATCTCTTCGACGAACGTCTGCATAGGACTTTTGACGACTCTGTGCTGTTTTCATTCTCTCCTGAATAACTTTGACCTTTTCCATAGCTTCGTACACCATATCTGGCCCTAGCAATTCCGCTTCACCTACCTCAAACCACCCGATTGGCGATCTACACCTTCTCCCGTACAATGCCTCAAACGGGGCCATTTGAATGCTAGCATGATAGCTGTTATTATAAGCAAATTCTATCAGTGGCAAGTGTTCATCCCAATTACCTTTAAAATCTAAGACACAAGCCCGCAACATATCTTCAAGCGTCCGAATGGTCCGCTCGGCCTGTCCATCGGTCTGTGGATGGAAAGCTGTGCTGAGATTCACCTGAGTTCCCAAACCTTGCTGAAACTTCTTCCAAAAGTTAGCGATGAACTGAGCCCCGCGATCTGAGATGATAGAAAGTGGAGTGCCATGAAGCCTTACTATCTCTTTGATGTACAATCTTGCATATTGCTCCGCAGTATTAGTGGACTTGACAGGCAGGAAGTGAGCTGATTTGGTGAGTCGATCTACTACCACCCATATTGAGTCAAACTTACGCCGAGTGCGAGGTAACCCCACCACGAAATCCATATTGATCATCTCCCATTTCCACCTTGGTATTTCTATAAGCTGAGTTAATCCACCAGGCCGTTGATGCTCGGCCTTCACTTGTTGACAGTTCGGACATTTAGCTACAAAGCCTGCTACATCCCTTTTCATACCGTTCCACCAATAATTCTCCTTGAGATCGTGATACATTTTCGTTGAACCAGGGTGCACAGAATACCTGGAAGTATGAGCCTCTGCCATCACTCTTTCCCGAAGCTCGTCCACATCCGGAACACATAGCCTATCTTGACACCGCAATACACCATCTTCGCCGCTGAGTACAAATGCTGAGGTCTTGTCATTCATGACTGCTTCCTTCACCCGAACCAATGCTGGATCCATGAATTGTTTTTCCTTGATTTCCGCGACCAATGATGATTCTGCTCCATTATGCACCAAAATATCCCCCTCGTCCGACGCCGAAATACGAACCCCCAAACTGGATAATTGGTAAACCTCTCGAGCCAGGTGTCTCTGATCTACACCCAAATGAGCCAAACTACCCATGGATTTTCGACTAAGAGCGTCGGCTACCACATTTGCCTTCCCTGGATGGTACAATATGTCCATATCATAGTCCTCGAGTAATTCTAACCACCGCCGCTGTCTCAGATTTAGCTCCTTCTGCTTGAACAAATACTGGAGGCTCTTGTGGTCTGAAAACACATCTACATGAACTCCATAAAGATAGTGCCGCCATATTTTCAAAGCAAACACAACAGCTGCAAGTTCCAAATCATGCGTCGGATAATTCTTCTCATGATTCTTGAGTTTCCTGGAAGCATAAGCTATAACCTTTCCGTGCTGCATCAATACACATCCCAAACCGACTCGGGAGGCATCACAATAGACTACAAATCCCTCTGTGCCTTCTGGCAAGGCCAATACTGGTGCCGAGGTCAATCTTGACTTCAGATTCTTGGAAACGTTTCTCACATGCATCGGACCACTGGAACTTAACTGCCTTCTGCGTCAATTTAGTCAATGGGGAGGCAAGGGTTGAGAATCCCTCTACAAACCTCCGATAGTACACTTCCAGACCCAAAAAGCTACGAATCTCTGTCGGGGTCGTGGGTCTAGGCCAATCTTTCACTGCCGCAATCTTCTGAGGATCCACCATAATTCCCTCAATGGAAATAACATGCCCTAGAAAAGCTACGGACTCCAACCAAAACTCACATTTTGAGAACTTGGCATACAATTGATGCTGAAGAAGGGTCTGCAATGCTGCTCTGAGGTGAACGGCATGATCTTCCCTGCTCCGAGAGTAGATGAGAATATCGTCAATGAATACAATCACAAAGGAATCTAGGAATGGCTTGAAAATCCGATTCATAAGGTCCATGAAAGTTGCTGGGGCGTTGGTTAGCCCAAAAGACATGACCAAAAACTCGAAGTGACCATAACGAGTTCTGAAGGCGGTCTTAGGAATATCCTGCTCCCTGATTTTCAACTGGTGGTACCCAGACCGTAAATCAATCTTTGAGAAGAACCTCGCTCCCTGCAATTGGTCAAACAGGTCATCCACTCGAGGCAAAGGATATTTATTCTTGATGGTGACTTTGTTGAGCTGCCGATAATCAATACACATTCGAAGTGACCCATCCTTCTTTCTTACAAAGAGGACCGGAGCACCCCACGGCGACACACTCGGTCGTATGAACCCTTTCTCTAATAAATCCCTCACCTGCTCCTTTAACTCCCTTAACTCTGCTGGCACCATTCTGTGTGGTGGAATGGATATTGGCTGAGTATCTGGCAATACATCGATCCCAAAATCAATCTCCCTATCTGGTGGAATGCCTGGAAGCTCATCTGGAAACACTTCAGGAAATTCATTCACAATTGGCACGGACTCGAGGGTAGGCACCTCCGAGGTGGTGTCCGTTACCCGAACCAGGTGATAGATACACCCCTTCTTAATCATCTTCGAAGCCTTAAGGTAGGAAATAAACCTACCCCTTGGCACTATACCATTTCCTCTCCATTCAATAACTGGCTCGTTAGGGAACTCGAGCCTCATAACTCTCGTTCGACAGTCAAGTTTGGCAAAGCACGAATAGAGCCAATCCATCCCCATAATAACATCAAAATCTACCATCCCAAGATCAATAAGATCGGCTATAGTATCACGACCACTCACCGTAACAACACAATTCCTATAGACTCGTGAGGCTGTAATAGAATCACCAATAGGTGTCGACACAGAGAACGGCTCATGAAGCTGTTCGGGTTCTATCCCAAAACTTGAAGCAATGAATGGAGTAACATAAGACAAGGAGGACCCCGGATCAATAAGGGCATAGCAATCAATAGTCCGAACAGACAGGATACCTGTAACAATATCTGGAGAAGCCTCAGCATTTTGGCGGCCACTCAATGCATAGAATCGGCTAGGTCCACCCCTACCCTGAGCTCCACCCCTAGCTGCACCACGCCCTGCTGCTGCTGGAGTACGTGCCGATGATGTAGCAGCTGAAGAACCGGATGACTGAGCAGATCCCCTACCTATACCCTGACGGGGTGCACGGCAGTCCCGCTGAATATGACCTCTCACCCCACACCCGAAGCACACCGGAAGGTCAAGGTAGCAAGTTTCTGTATGAAATCTCCCACACTTGGGGCATGTAGGTCTCCCCTGCTGCTGGGATCTCACCCCAGGATGACCAGACTGACGAGACCTCCTGCCGTCTGAACCAGGTCTCGAGTAACTGCCCTGCTGATGATTGTGCACGGATGGCGGTGCACTCGCAGAGGACTGAGCATATGACTGGGATGGCCCTGAGGACCCCCTCCCTGGAAGTGATCTCCCTGAACGACCCATTGACCGGGCCCTGTTGCTACTTTCTCTTTCTGCACGAATCTTCAATTTCCTGGCCTCTGTGGCCTGAGCAAACCCCACAATCCTCCCATAGTTCATATCTGAGTGCAAAGCTGCTGTGGCGGCCTCATTCACTACCAAAGGGCTAAGGCCCTGAACAAACCGTCGAACCCGGCATCCATGGTCGACACTAAATGAGGAGCGTACTTGGACAACCTTACGAACTCCATGTGATACTCCCAAACACTCATACTGCCCTGTTTGAGAACCTCGAACTCAGTGGCACGGGCTGCCATTGCCTCAGCAGGTAAGAAGTGGTCCATAAATGCATCCACGAACTCATCCCATCCGGCCGGAGGGCCCCCTTCCTCACGGGAATCCTCCCACATTTCAAACCATGAACGTGCCGCTCCCTTCAGTCTGTAAGAGGCCAACTCTACCCCCTCTATATCTGTAGCCTTCATTACTCTGAGGGTCTTGTATATCTCATCAAGGAATTCCTGTGGGTCAGCCTCCGGATCGGTACCTGAGAATTCTGGAGGGGCCAATCGCAAGAACCGGTGGACTCTGGAGCCAAAGGAATCTCCCTGTCCGCTGGAGGATGCAGGGGCATCATGGGATCTCTAGGCCTAGGCGGCCACTAACTGTGTTAACATATGAATTGCTCCCCTAAGATCTTCATTAGAGATACCGGAGCCCGAAGCAGGAACTGTATCTGAGTCAGGAACACCGGCAGGAGGAATGGTGGCATCCTCTGCCGCGGCTGGAATAGGGACACTTGGGTTTTGAACAGATGGGCCAGGCAAATTCGGGACCGGTGGGTCATTCTCTCCCACGGCATCGGGTACATGATTAACAGCTGCACTTGGGCCGGCATTGGCCCTAAGGCCGAGTCTAGCCTTCTTCTTAGGTGCCATACTCTGAAAATTTGGGAACAAGGCACGAATTAGACACAGGTATCTCCACATTGCATTTTACCGCACGATATAGATTAACAAAGAAGTAGGTAAATTCCTAAATGCCCGTGTAGCCCCTACTTATATGATGTGGTCGACAACACACCTATAAGAAGGGCACTACTAGACACGGCTCCGAGACATCCTAGGACACTTTAAAACCTTAAGCTCTGATACCAAGTTTGTCACGCCCCAAATCGAGGAACATGACCGGCGCCTGACCGGGTTGCCCCAGTCAAGCGGACCTGGGTGCCTTTCATTCCCACGCGTTACCCCTGTGATGACTGTTTCTCATTAACCAAATATATTACTAATCATAATTGATTTCACATTAAACAAATAAAATGATACGAGTGATTCATTAACAAGATTTCAACTTTTACAACGCCCGACATAACACCTTATATATATAAGACTGGAGTCCCACAGTTTACATGTCTACAGAGCCTCTAGGATACAAAAGGGAAATACAATACTTGCCGGTAACAAGGCTTCGGCTATACCTTTCAAAACCAAAATGAAATCCAAACCGAAGTGGCAAGAACCACACAAGGCCCCGAGGAAGAAAGGGGCTCACCAAGACGGGCAGTGGAAGGAGAAGAATACTACTGCCGACGAGCTGAAGTGCCTGCTACTGATCCACCTACAATCATGACACGAATGTAGCGCCCCCGGCAAAAGGGACGTCAGTACACTTAAATTGTACTGGTATGTATGGACAAACTTTGTCCCAAGTAAACTCAAGCCATTAAATTACATCAACAATTAATTAAGCCAACCAACCATGTTTCCACATTTTCCTCATTTCAAATAATTCTCAACTCAAAGCACTTCCTACGATCAACCAATTTAACAATTACCAATCAATCACATAAAGCACAAGTAGTCAAACAAAGGGGCAATCAGTGCCCCACAGGTTGCAAACTCTCCTGCTGTCTCCTTTCACAATTTCACATTATTGATTTATGTATCAATTTTCAATAGCGATTTTGATCGCTTTTCCATCCTTATTACCCCTGACCACCCTTATTACCTCGGCCACCCTTATCACCCCAACCCAAACCTTATTTCACCACGTCGCGGCGCGCGACACGACCCCGCCTTACGGTTGAAAACACAACAATTTCAAACAGCAGATAAGGTACTACACACAATTTCAACAAGTTCAAATAAGCAACTTGCACATTGTTTCATGTTCTCAATTACTTCTCAAGCCAATATCACAACCAAGTTACAATGTTTCCACATTCAATAATATTCACACATGTATATTCAACAATTTTCCATAATTCAAGTGTTTCATCTCTTTCCACAATAAACCAATTCTCAAGTGTTTCGATTTCTTTTCCACAAGGTGCCATATAGGCCATCATAATCATTATTCACAAATTCTTTACCCAATTCAACTCTCATTTACCTTTCGGTTCATATTTCTTACCACAACACTCATAGTTCAACAACAACTTTGAATATCCAACAACAACATCAATTAATCACATACAATTTTTCAAATCAACACATGCCAAACAATTTTACACATAAGGGCGATTTCACAAGAATCAAAATTAGCCATACATACCTGGTGATGATTTTTCTTCCGTTAACTTTCTACTTTATGCTTACCCAAGATATCCTATTCTTGCCAACCTTGTTCTTGAAGACTCTTACTTCTACCCACTTCTTTTACTAGAAATCAAGTTCAATAATCATGCATGAGTGTAAAAATTCTATTTTCAAAAGCTATTATATGCAAACCTCTCTTTACCCAATTAAAACTGAAAATCAAAGAAAATAGTTAGGGTTTTTACCTTGAAAATATTGGGGAAGTTGAATCCTTGCCCTAGAATCCCTTGGAATTAAGTAGTTGGAACAATCTTTGAAGATGAATAACTTCTCTCTCTAAAAACCCTCTCTTCTCTCTCTAATTTTTGGTGAGATGATATAATAAAATGAAGAAGAAAGGTGTTATATTAAAGAAGAGATCGGGTCAAAATGTTACAAAATCTGGGCCGGGGTCAATTATGCGGTCACTATGCGACCGCAGAATCAACATGCGGTCCGCATAGTGGCCGCAGAATGGCTCAAAAATTACGCAGGCTCTGGAACGATTTGCGGTCACTATGCGGACCGCATGTCGATTCTGCGGTCGCAAAAGTGCACCGCAGATTGACATGCGATCGCATATCGACCGCACATTGGACACAATTTTGGGCAACTCTCTGGTACGTGATGAATGTGGTTTTCTCTTGATCTTCTTCGGCCATCAGGATTTGATTGTAATCGGAATATGCGTCTAAAAAACTTAGCAGTTCATGTCCGGCGGTGGCGTCGATCTGCTGGTCGATGTAGGGGAGGGGGAAGGAATCCTTAGGACAAGCCTTGTTCAGGTCGGTGAAGTCCACACACATTCTCCACTTCCCATTCTTCTTTTTGACCATCACGACGTTGGTGACCCACCGAGGGTATTTTGACTCTCTGATAGAATCGTTGGCGAGTAACTTATCTACTTCTTCATGGACTGCCTCGTTGATTGCAGCGTTGAATTTTTTTCTAATTTGCCACACCAGCGGATGCAGTGGGTCGACGTTTAGTTTTTGGGTAGCGATATCTGGCGAAATCCCTGGCATATCTGCATGGGAAAAGGTGAATATGTCTGCATGATTAGTTAAGAATTCACGATACTTACTTGGGTTGGCGAGCTCGTGGCCGATATAGGCCCTCTTTTCGGGGTTGTGGCTATCCTGCTGGATCGGATCCAGGTCTTCGATCATTGCTTTGCATGACACTACAATGTCTAGATCCTTGATGGTATCAATTGTCCGGTAAATGTTTGTCCCCGATATGGCTAATTGCTATGCTTCCGCGCTTGCTCCTATTAGCTGTCGGGTGTGGGCGTAGTCCTGTGTTATCTTGTAATACTCTTGCGCGGTGCGCGACTCCCCTTTGATGCTGAATATCCCCCACGAGGTAGGGAACTTAACCGCCTGGTGTAAGCTTGATGGGACTGCTCGCATGGCGTGTATCCATGGGCGCCCAATGATGACATTGTATGCCGTTTCCTGATCCATCACGTGAAAAGTTATTTCCAATGTGACTCTACATGCGAGGACGGGCAGAATCACTTCTCCGGACGTACGTTCCACTACATTGTTTGTCACACCTCCCTTTTTTACCGCATGCACAAATGTAATGTGCCACTGTTTAATACTACATCCCGAGAAGGGATATAATAATAATCAATTAGGAAAGGAGTTTTTCCACTTAAAGGACAGTCGGAATGGGATAAATTTATTTAATTATTCGAGTCGCCACTTGAGAAAATAATGGTATCCCAAGTCACCGGTTAATCCCGAACCGAAGAAATTTATGACTCTGTATTACAATCTGCGAAACTAGAAACCTGGATAAGGAATTCTGTTAACCCGGGAGAAGGTGTTAGGCACTCCCGAATTCCGTGGTTCTAGCACGGTCGCTCAACTGCAATTTTTTGCTTTTATCTGAATTCTTTATATATTTTAACTATGTACTTTTAATGTTCCGCTTTTCAATTTTAGAAGAATTGCGACGTCACGAAAACACATTTCGAGTCACACCGCAACCGGTACGCCTGTGACTTTAATGTATTTCAGTTTCGTCGAGAGATAGATTTGGGTCACATAAATGCGCACCCGTATTTAGGAAAGCAATTTTATTTAAGTCATGCCTAAAGAGTCTTATCATGTTGTTAACTTCGGGAAAGACCATGAAATTTACTAAACGGTCCTTCCAAGTCTAAGATTTTCATAACAATTTATTTGAGGGCCCCGCAATTGTATATTTTGTTTGGCGAGGCTCGTCTCATTATTTTATTTAAGGTCAATCCTAACATGACTATGATTTTCTATGATTTATCTCTAATAATAAAAGAAAGGTCCTAATTACTTTGTTATTTTTTACCTAACTGTTACATTATTGCATAGTTTTCTGATTTACAGCAATTTGGGCTTGTTAAAGACATGTTAGAGCCCATTACCTTGTTATAGTCATCTGTTTACACCATAATTTCAGTCATTTGTATGACCGATTCACATTAAAAGGACGTGATTCCATTGAGCAAATCTTCATTTTAGCAAAAAAAAAATCGTGATTCCTTTAAAACACTGAACGAAACTTCACTTTTGCAAACAATTTATATAATCTGTATACTGTTATTAAACTAAACTAACTATCGTAATTAACTAATATACTAAAGTGATTCTCAAATTACTATTTTAAACATAATCGTTGCTTCCAAGCCTAATGCTACACTTTCGATTAAATCTTTCTTAACAACTAAACCATATTTGAGATATTCTAAATGAGCTAACAAATTTAATATGAAATACATCTGAACAACTTCATCAAATACAACCAAACTTATTTATATACTATCAATTTAAATAATTGTTGAACTATAAACCAGTAATTAACTAGCAGGCTAATACCGTATCTATTTTAAAAGTCCAATTATGACTTGCAATTAGAAATCAATCTTTAAAATCTACTACATATAATCTGCTTATTTTTTATGTACAAAAGAAAACTAAGAGAAAATAGGAAAGAGAAGATTGCAGCAACATAGCTTCAAAACAACTTTCATTTCCATAAGCTTTGGAGATTTACAAGATGTGTACCTGGTTTTGAAAGGAATGGGAAAATAGCAAATCAACAGGGCGGTGAAAATACAGCAACAACAACAGTAACAACCAGCAGTAGCTTCAACACCTCAATCCCGAAAATCCCAACAATACGGAGAAAAACAAAAACCAGTAAAAAAAATAGAAAAGAAAAATATATTCCAGATTTTCTCTTTGTTCTGTATTTCTATCTTTGAACTCTTTTCAATTCTCAAAAGAAACTCTCAAAAATTGAAATTTTTGCCATGTATACTTCTGTGTCCAGAATGTATATCGAGTGTATACTACAGCAGGGAATTTTTTTTTATTTTTACTTCTCTTCCTATTTTTCCTCTCTTTTTTCCACACTCTTTTTCATAAATCTTCTCTTCTATTTATAGGCAAGAATTTCGAAAATTTTCAGATTTTTTATTAAAAAGAAAATATTTTTTTAATTTAAAGAAAACCCACTAATCCATGTTTTCCTCTCCTTGTTTTCTTCCTTGATTTCCTTGCCCCCCACTACTTTATGTCATGTAATTATGATTATTTTTTGCTAAAAAAATCTGAAATTTTCTTCTTGGGCCAAGGGGTTTTGGGTTGGGTAAGGGTTCTTAGGATTGGGCTTATAACTTAATTTGCAAGATGGCCCAATCCAAATTTTTTCCATTTTGTTCTTCTCCATTATTCAACTTCCTAATTAATAAAGCCCAATATACTAAGATTAATTTATAAAAACTAAAATTATCTTGAAATACTAATATCATAATAATAATTGTCACCTAATTTTAAATGGTAATTAAAATACAATCACACAATTTGGACATTAAAGGCTAAAATGCAAAAAATGCCTATTTTTGTGATTTTCATTTTTGTAAGATAAAATTAATTACTCCTAATTGTAGAATTAAATCCTAAATGCAAATGCGATATATATATATATATATATATATATATATATATATATATATATATATATATATATATATATATATATATATATATATATATATATATATATTGTCATTATTTTTTAAAAATGACACTAAATTCACAACAATTGCAAACAACACAAAACTCTTTTATTTTGAATTTTTGGGAGTAATTCTCATATAGGGCAAAAATCACGTGCTCACACCGCTTCATTTCGGTAGCCATTTTGAGTTTCTGTGCAAAGACAAGTGAGCGGATACGAGCGATTTTTGCCCGTTTGAGCACTCCGTGAGAAGCATTTTTTTTATTTATTTATTTTTTTTTCAAAATTTTGACCGAACCTTTGCTTCAAGAGGTTTCCTACATATCCCTGGCTAAAAGGGAATCAGGTCAATGTAGTTCGGAAAATTTTGGTAACTGGGACTACCAATGAAACTGCGATTTTTTGCTGTTACTGTTGCTGCTGTTGCGGTTACTGCTTGCTGACCTCCTTATTACACCGGGGGGGGTAAAATGTAAAATGAAGAAGCTATTCTAAGCTATGATCCTACAATTACAATTGTTCCTAATCTAGCTTTTGCTCTTCTTCCTTTCCGTGATGCAGAATCTTCCTTTTTGTTGATTTTCTTGTTTTTTCTTGACGACTCTCTTTTTTGTTGATTTTCTTGTTTTTTTCTTGATCTCGAGCTGAACTCGCTCAAAACAAAACAACAAACTACCTCTTTTTTTTTCCTTTTTGCCCCAGCGTGGGCTTTTAAATATATAAACCATGATGATGCGTGAAAATATTCCCGTATTTGAAGGCGGGCGCCTAACGTAAATTTAAACGTGCAATGCGATGCGTAAAGTATTCCCGTATTTGAAGGTGGGCGCCTAACGTAAATTTAAACGTGCAATGCGAATGCGTAAAATATTCCCGTATTTGAAGGCGGGCGCCTAACGTAAATTTAAACGTGCAATGCGATGCGTAAAATATTCCCGTATTTGAAGGCGGGCGCCTAACGTAAAATTAAACGTGCAATGCGAATGCGTAAAATATTCCCGTATTTGAAGGTGGGCGCCTAACGTAAATTAAACGTGCAATGCGAATGCGTAAAATATTCCCGTATTCGAGGGGGGCGCCTAACGGAATTTAAACGTGCAATGCGAATGCGAAAAGTATTCCCGTATTTGAAGGTGGGCACCTAACGGAATTTAAACGTGCAATGCGATGCGAAAAGTATTCCCGTATTCGAAGGTGGGCACCTAACGGAATTTAAACGTGCGATGCGATGCGTAAAAGTATTCCCGTATTCGAAGGTGGGCACCTAACGAAAATTAAACGTGCAACGCGATGCGAAAAGCATTCCCGTATTAGAAGGTGGGCGCCTAACGTAAATGAAACGTGCAATGCGATGCGTAAAATATTCCCGTATTTGAAGGTGGGCGCCTAACGTAAATTAAACGTGCAATGCGATGCGTAAAATATTCCCTTATTTGAAGGCGGGCGCCTAACGTAATTTAAACGTGCAATGCGAAATGCGAAAATATTCCCGTATTAGAAGGTGGGCGCCTAACGAAATTTAAACGTGCAATGCGATGCGTAAAATACTCCCGTATTTGAAGGTGGGCGCCTAACGAATTTAAACGTGCAATGCGAAATGCAGAAAATATTCCCGTATTGAAGGCGGGCGCCTAACGTAAATGAAACGTGCAATGCGATGGCGAAAAGTATTCCCGTATTTGAAGGTGGGCGCCTAACGTGCAATGCGAATGCAGAAAAATATTCCCGTATTTGAAGGTGGGCACCTAACAGAAATTAAACGTGCAATGCAGAAATGTATTCCCGTATTAGAAGGTGGGCGCCTAACAGAAAGTAAACGTGCAATGCGAATGCAGAAAATATTCCCGTATTAGAAGGTGGGCGCCTAACAGAATTTAAACGTGCAATGCGAATGCAGAAAATATTCCCGTATTAGAAGGTGGGCACCTAACAGAAATTAAACGTGCAATGCAGAAATGTATTCCCGTATTAGAAGGTGGGCGCCTAACAGAAAGTAAACGTGCAATGCGAATGCAGAAAATATTCCCGTATTAGAAGGTGGGCGCCTAACAGAATTTAAACGTGCAATGCGAATGCAGAAAATATTCCCGTATTAGAAGGTGGGCACCTAACAGAAATTAAACGTGCAATGCAGAAATGTATTCCCGTATTAGAAGGTGGGCGCCTAACAGAAAGTAAACGTGCAATGCGAATGCAGAAAATATTCCCGTATTAGAAGGTGGGCGCCTAACAGAATTTAAACGTGCAATGCGAATGCAGAAAATATTCCCGTATTAGAAGGTGGGCACCTAACAGAAATTAAACGTGCAATGCAGAAATGTATTCCCGTATTAGAAGGTGGGCGCCTAACAGAAAGTAAACGTGCAATGCGAATGCAGAAAATATTCCCGTATTAGAAGGTGGGCGCCTAACAGAATTTAAACGTGCAATGCGAATGCAGAAAATATTCCCGTATTAGAAGGTGGGCACCTAACAGAAATTAAACGTGCAATGCAGAAATGTATTCCCGTATTAGAAGGTGGGCGCCTAACAGAAAGTAAACGTGCAATGCGAATGCAGAAAATATTCCCGTATTAGAAGGTGGGCGCCTAACAGAATTTAAACGTGCAATGCGAATGCAGAAAATATTCCCGTATTAGAAGGTGGGCACCTAACAGAAATTAAACGTGCAATGCAGAAATGTATTCCCGTATTAGAAGGTGGGCGCCTAACAGAAAGTAAACGTGCAATGCGAATGCAGAAAATATTCCCGTATTAGAAGGTGGGCGCCTAACAGAATTTAAACGTGCAATGCGAATGCAGAAAATATTCCCGTATTAGAAGGTGGGCACCTAACAGAAATTAAACGTGCAATGCAGAAATGTATTCCCGTATTAGAAGGTGGGCGCCTAACAGAAAGTAAACGTGCAATGCGAATGCAGAAAATATTCCCGTATTTGAAGGTGGGCGCCTAACAGAAAGTAAACGTGCAATGCGATGCAGAAAATATTCCCGCAGCCTGAGGACTGGGGAGTGGATTTTAAAAGATGTTACCTTCCTCTTTTTGGTATTTTCTTTTTACCAACTGGTCTTTTGCCTGTGAATTTCTCCACTTATTCGACGGACTTTCTCTTTTTGGTATTTTAAATTTTCCACATTGGTCACATTCACTTTAAAGTGATTAGTGACAATTTGTTCCTGCATGAAACAAAATTTATTAGATATAAACTGCTGGCAACTGGCATCTGCCGTCCCCACTTCTTATTGCTTCCTTTGTTTTTGCTTTCTCATGTTGCATGGCTTTTGACTTCTCGTCCCTTGCAGACTCTTTTTTGTATTTTTCTCATTTCTCCATTTTTGTTTTGTTTTCTTTTCCTTTGGCCATGTTTGCCAAGCTTCTTTATTTCTTTCCCCAATCTTCCATCCTTTCTGATCCAATGTTATTTCAACTTCCGTTATCAGGAGCTGGTAGTTAGCTCTCAAAAAGGTAAACAATGAAATGCAGAAAAATGAAAGAAAGGTAAGGGTATTTTGGAGAGATGACGGAACTTATCTGGGTATTTGCTGGCTGATTCCGCTGACCATGCCATGTATTTAAACTCTGACCCAGTTCGTTCCAATCATTATTCTGACTCTGGATTGCCTTTGACCCAAAACCGATACTCTTTTTTGTTGCTTTTCTCTTTTCTGATAGTCCTCACGATCGCCTTACGGTGCCTCGAAAGGTTTTCACCAATAAGACTCTCTCATTTATTCTCTCAACCTCACAATCATCTCACAGCGCCGATTAAGGTTTTCACTGATGAGACTCTCTCATTTTATTTCTCTCAACCTCACAATCGCCTCACAGTGCCGGCTAAGGTTTTCACTGATGAGACTCTCTCATTTTTATTATTTTTTCCATTTTTCCTTTTTGTATTTTGTTTTCTGTACCACGGGTATTATCCGATGCTTCGCTCCTCCTTCGCTGTATTTGTTATCATTTCAAAATTGATCAGAAGGTCTTTCTTTGGACTGTAACGTGGCTTTCGGGTGGGTTAAGAAAGAAAGATATAAAGGCTCAAAATTTCAACGAGGGTTAAAAATATTTACAACTCTCGGAATTATTAAACATAACTTCTGCCCAGTTTCAATATGTGGGGAATTTTTGGATTTTTTCTTTATTGTGACTGAACCTCAGAGAGGCTGCCTACGTACCCTTTCGGGATCAAGTCAGACGTAGTTCATCCAACTTTATAAGTTAGATGGATTTCTTCCCGATTTTTGTCTTTTTCTTTTTCTTCTTTTTTTTTTTCATTTTTTCATTTTTCTTTTTTTTTCATTTTTTCATTTTCCATCATTTCTTTTTTCATTCTGGCAATTTCGATTTTATTGCACTAGAGCGATTCCGAGAGAAGGATATGAAAGAATTCATTCATTAAGGCTCAAAGGGGTTAACAATGGATAAAGTGTTTGGATAGAGAATAAAATGCCTTCGTCATTTCAATTCCAAAATCACAACAAAATACAAAACACATAATTGAAAAGGAATCATACATAGTATCTTTTGACCGCATCTGAATTGATAGCAGTCTCTACGCACTTTCCTTCAACATCTGTTAAATATAATGCTCCATTGGTCAACACCCGTGATACCACGAATGGTCCCTGCCAATTTGGCGCAAATTTGCCTTTTGCCTCTGCCCAATGTGGTAAGATACGCCTCAATACCAGCTGTCCGACTTCAAAATTTCGAGGTCGTACCTTTTTATTATATGCTCTGGCCATTCTCCGTTGATACAATTGCCCATGGCAGACTGCGGCCAACCTCTTCTCATCAATCAAATTCAATTGTTCTAACCGGGCCTTTACCCATTCATCGTCATCTATCTCAGATTCGGCTATAATTCGCAATGACGGTATTTCTATTTCTGCGGGTATAACAACCTCCGTTCCGTACACCAGGGTATAAGGTGTGGTTCCGATAGAAGTACGTACCGTCGTGCGGTAACCCATGAGAGCAAAGGGTAACTTTTCATGCCATTGTCTGGATCCCTCCACCATTTTTCGGAGAATCTTCTTGATATTCTTGTTCGCCGCTTCTACTGCTCCATTCGCCTTTGGCCTGTAGGGTGTGGAATTGCGGTGCGTGATCTCAAACCTTTCACAAACTTCCGCCATGAGATGACTGTTTAAATTGGCTCCATTGTCTGTGATAATCACCTTGGGGATTCCAAATCGGCATATAATATTTTCGTGCACAAAATCCACCACCGCTTTCTTCGTCACTGCCTTGAATGTCTTAGCTTCAACCCACTTGGTGAAATAATCAATTGCAACTAGAATGAACCCGTGCCCATTAGAAGCGGCTGGATCTATTGGGCCGATGACATCCATGCCCCAAGCAACAAAGGGCCAAGGTGCTGACATCGTGTGCAATTCATAAGGCGGAGAATGGATTAGATCTCCATGTACCTGGCATTGATGGCATTTCTTTACATACCTGATACAATCACGCTCCATCGTGAGCCAGTAGTACCCAGCTCTCAAGATCTTCTTTGCTAAAACATATCCACTCATGTGGGGTCCGCATACTCCAGCATGTACTTCAATCATGATTTCATCTGCTTGTTGTGCATCCACACACCGCAATAAACCCAAATCTGGTGTTCTTTTGTATACCACTCCTCCACTAAAGAAAAATCCATTAGCTAGACGCCTGATGGCTCTCTTCTGGTCTCCAGTGGCCTGCTCCGGGTATTTGCCAGCTTTCAAGTATTCTCTAATATCATGATACCATGGCTCTCCATCCGATTCTTCTTCCACAGCGAAGCAATAAGCATTCTGATCTCGGACTTGGATCTGGAGCGGATCTATATATGTCTTGTCCGGATGATGCAACATAGAGGACAATGTGGCCAAAGCATCTGCAATCTCATTGTGCATTCTCGGGATGTGTTTGAATTCTATAGACTGGAATCTTTGAGACAACTCGTGTAAACAATACCGATATGGTATCAATTTCAAATCTCGTGTCTCCCATTCCCCTTGAATTTGGTGTACCAAGAGATCCGAGTCACCCATGACCAAAATCTCTTGAATACCCATGTCAATCGCCATCCTTAATCCCAAGATGCACGCCTCATATTCGGCCATATTGTTGGTACGGAAAAATCGAAGCTGAGCTGTAACGGGATAGTGTTGACCCGTACTTGAAATAAGTACCGCTCCGATACCAACGCCCCTGCTGTTGACGGCTCCGTCAAAGTACATTTTCCATCCCGGTCTCTCCTCTCGCTCCATCTCCTCGACAAGCATTGCCTCTTCATCCGGAAAGTATGTCTTCAATGGCTCATATTCATCATCCACCGGATTTTCGGCTAAGTGGTCCGCAATAGCTTGTGCCTTCATTGCCGTACGAGTTACATAGATAATGTCGAATTCCGTGAGCAGAATCTGCCATTTGGCCAGTCTTCCCGTAGGCATAGGCTTCTGAAATATATATTTGAGAGGATCCAACCGTGATATCAAGTACGTGGTGTATGCTGACAAATAATGCTTTAGCTTCTGAGCCACCCAGATCAATGCACAACAAGTTCTCTCCAATTGGGTATACTTCACCTCGTAGGATGTAAACTTTTTGCTGAGGTAGTAGATGGCTTGTTCTTTCTTGCCTGTCTCATCATGTTGACCCAGTACACAACCGAAAGAGTTATCTAGCACCGTCAAATACAAAATCAGAGGACGCCCTGGTTCTGGAGGAACTAACACCGGAGGATTGGCCAAATATTCCTTGATCTTGTCAAAGGCTTCCTGACATTCGTCGGTCCATTTCACTGCTGCGTCTTTCTTCAACAACTTGAAAATCGGCTCGCATGTTGATGTCAACTGAGCAATAAACCGACTAATGTAATTCAACCTTCCTAATAAGCTCATGACCTCCTTCTTGTTCTTCGGCGGAGGTAGACTTTGAATAGCTTTGATCTTTGATGGATCCGGTTCAATACCTCGCCGGCTCACAATAAACCCCAGTAGTTTCCCTGAAGGTACTCCAAAAGCACACTTCGCCGGATTGAGTTTTAGATTGTACCTCCGGAGTCTTTGGAAAAACTTCCTCAAATCTTTCACATGATCAGGTTGTTTTCCGGACTTTATGATGACATCATCCACATATACTTCAATTTCTCGATGCATCATATCATGAAACATCGTGGTCATTGCCCTCATGTAAGTTGCCCCGACATTCTTCAATCCAAACGGCATTACTCTGTAACAGTACGTTCCCCAAGGTGTAATGAAGGCAGTTTTCTCAGCATCTTCTTCGTCCATCAGGATCTGGTGATAGCCTGCATAACAATCCACAAACGAACCGATTTCATGCTTGGCGCAATTATCGATCAATATGTGAATGTTTGGCAATGGGAAGTCATCCTTCGGACTAGCTTTGTTGAGGTCTCTATAGTCTACACACACTCCGGTTTTGCCGTCTTTCTTCGGGACCGGCACAACATTTGCCAACCAGGTGGGGTATTTGGTAACTCTTATGACCTTTGCCTCGAACTCCTTATTCACCTCTTCTTTTATCTTCACGCTAATGTCCGTTTTGAATTTTCTCAGCTTTTGTTTTACTGGCCGGCATTCCGAGTAGATAGGCAACTTGTGTACCACTAAATCTGTGCTAAGCTCGGGCATGTCATCATAGGACCAGGCAAAGATGTCCTTAAATTCATGTAACAACCCTATCAATTCATCCCTGAGGGGTGCCTCCGAATGCACACAAATCTTTGTTTCTCGGACATCATCTTCGCTCCCCAAGTTTACAGATTCTGTATCACTCAGATTCGGCTTGGGTTTTTCCTCGTATTGTTTCATGTCCTTACTTATTTCCTCCAGGGCTTCCTCATCCTCACATTCTATTTCACTATCTTCCTCGATTTCTCGTATAGTAGCGTGATTGTCAGAACTGGGTCTAGAATCCTTCACGCATGACATGGCATTGGAATCAACACATGCAAAACTGTACAAAAGAAAAAATAAAGAAAAATAAGGCAAAAGTGAAGAAAAAGGAAAAAACTGCATTTCATTAATAAAAGAAACGAACAATGTTCGGGATACATGGTGATTTTTTCATGAGGGGAATGGGGAAACTATAAAATAACAACTTTCGGGGAAGCAATGATGAAATTTTGAGCTAACTACCAAGACTCCTTCCGGATAAGGAAAGGAGTAGCTTCCCAATTGTTCAATGTGACTCTAGGCCCCACAAATTGCACGTCCATTCTGCTCGTGCCTTCCCCTACTTCAATCGTGTTCACCTCCCAAAACATTTTTGCAAAACCAAGCATTTCTTTATCAAGTTGGGTCTCAATGCACTTTGTTGCAGCAGATGGTTGATATTTTGTACCAGGCCTGATAAAGATGTCGGATAATTTGGGTATGGGTTTGGGCAAGGTCCAGTTTTCTCTTGGCTTTAGAGGCTCTTTGGATATCGACAAAGGTGGGTTTGAACCCTAAGCCGAATGTACCTTTATTCTCCGGAAGCTGAACTGGTTGAGTGACTCCCTGCAGTGTTTTGCCTAATCCCCTCCCCGGTGCAAATCCGTTTTTCAGCATTTCTCTGGCCACCATTATAGCAGTTGGTGCCATCATCGGGTTGGTAACTTTTCTCCTTCAGCAACTTTGTTCACTTCTATAGCATCCGTCACTTGGTAGACCCAAGGACCCCTATCCCCATCAGTACCATCAAAAGGTGCTACCACATTACAAGCATTTTCCTCTCCGTGTACAACAATCTCTTGTTGCTCCCATTCAAACTTGACCATCTGATGTAGAGAAGATGGTACCGCCTTGGCCGCATGAATCCAGGGTCGACCTAACAGCAAGTTATATGATACGACAATATCGAGCACCTGGAACTCCATCGTAAAATCAACGGGACCGATGGTCACTTCCAAAATAATATCTCCCAACGTGTTCTTACCTCCGCCGTCAAATCCTCTCACATTGATACTGTTTCTCCGGATTCTATCCGGGCTAATGTTCAGCTTCCCTAGAGTTGACAGCGGGCAGATGTTCGCGCTCGATCCATTGTCAATCAATACCCTGGTCACGACTGACTCTTCACTCTTTACCGTGAGGTACAATGCTTTATTGTGTTCAGTTCCTTCCACTGGCAACTCCCTATCAGAGAAGGTGATTCTATTAGACTCGAAAATTTTGCTGGTAATCTTCTCCAAATGACACACCGAAATCTTCTCCGGAACATGAGCCTCATTTAGAATCTTCATAAGAGCCTTCCGGTGCTCCTCTAAATGTATTAACAAAGATAACAAAGAAATCTGGGCCGGGGTCTTTCTTAACTGCTCGACCACTGAGTACTCTTGTGACTTCATTTTCTTAAGAAATTCTTCTGCTTCCTCCTCCGACACTGGCTTCTTCAGTTGACTTTCTTTTACCGTCTTCATCTTTCTCAGTTCCTCCGGAGCGAAACACCTTCCTGACCGAGTGAGTCCATGCGTTTCATTAATTTCACCAGAAATCTCTTTTCCCTTGTAAACTACTGTTACCTTGTTATAGTTCCAAGGCACAGTCTTTGTATTCACCACTGGCATTTGTACTACTGGTTTTATGATTACTGGCTCTGCACTTGCTCCTTTCACAGTTACGATCGTCTTTGCACCCGGAACTACCACCTTTAAACCTCCCATCACTACTGGCTTTGGTTTCTCAACAATTACTTCCTCTTTCACAATTTCTTTCTCTAACTTGTCACTCGACTTTATCATCATGACGGCCTGAGATGGTTTTTGATTGCCATCACCCTGCACCAGCTCTATCATATTCGTTTCGTGGTGATTCAGCAATGGATTCTGGGTAATGTTTGGGGCCTCGGGATCCTGCACTTCAATTCTCCTCTCATCGATAAGATCTTGAATGACATTCTTTAATTGCCAACACTTCTCAGTATCATGGCCTAATGTTCCCGAACAGTATTCACATCTGACAGAAGAATCAAGATTTTTCGGGGGTGGGTTTGGATTTTTTGGTGCGATTGGTCTCAGCATCCCCAATTCTTTCAACCTGTGGTAAAGACTGGTATATGATTCTCCGAGAGGAGTGAATGTCTTTCTTGCTTTGTTTCTCCAATCAGCGTCCGGCCTGGGTCTATTCTGGTTTCGGTAAGGTTTAAGGGTTGGGTATGTGTTCTGGGTGTGGTACACATTGTGTGGAGCTTGAGCTCTCCACACATGGGGCGATGGTGGTGGTGGGTAAGCTTGGGTTTGAGGGTGATGGTAATGTGGTACAGTCGGTGGGTATGGTGGTGGTGGTGGGTTTGTGTTGTATGGGTTTGGCGGATAAGATGGTGGTGGTGGATTATATGGAGTTGCTGGGCTTGGTGGGTGTTGGCGGTAAGGTCTTGGCGGGTTATAATGTGGGTTGCGACTCCATGACCTACTTTCTACGGTTGCTACTTCTTATTTCTTCTTCTTTCCCATCACTCCTCCGCTTCCACTCTGTATAGCTTGATTGGTGGCTTTGATAGCCGAAAAACTCATAATTTTGTTTGTCTTCAAACCCTCTTCTACAAAACTTCCCATTTTCACAACTTCGTTAAAACTCTTTCCAATTGCTGACACTAGATGGCCGTAGTATGTTGGCTCCAAAGCTTGCAGAAAACAATCCACCATCTCTCCTTCTTTCATCGGCGGATCCACTCTAGCGGCCTGTTCCCTCCATCTAAAACCGTATTCTCTAAAGCTCTCTCCTGGCTTTTTCTCCAGCTTGGTAAGGGATAACCTGTCGGGTATGATCTCCAAATTGTACTGAAAGTGACTAGCGAAAGCTTGCGCTAAGTCATCCCAAACGAACCATCTTGTATGGTCCTGCCGGGTATACCATTCCAGAGCTGATCCACTCAAACTTTGGCTGAAGTACGCCATCAACAATTCATCTCTACCTCCCGCGCCTCTCATCTTGCTACAGTATCCTCTTAGATGAGCTACCGGATCCCCGTGTCCGTTGTACATGTCGAACTTTGGCAACTTAAATCCCGCAGGAAGCTGCACCTCAGGAAACAAACACAGGTCTTTGTAGGCTACACTTACTTGCCCTCCCAGCCCTTGCATATTGCGGAAAGCATTCTCAAGACTCTTTACTTTCCGAGCCATCTCTTCCTGCCCGGCACTTGCTTCTATCATAGGAGCGTGAGACTCGTGTTGTCTGAAAGTAGGCTCCGGAGGGTAGTAGTGAGGATCCTGGATATGAAATATCGGTTCACTGGAAGATTTGTGGATAACAGCGGGCGGAGGTGCCACATATACAGGAGCGCCTTGTGGTATAGGAGGTGGTGCTTGCTTGATTGGAGGTGGTGGCATTTGGGAGGTGGAAGCATAGTAGTGAGGGTAGTCGGGGTAGGTGGAGGACGAGTTCATTGTTGGTGGCTCGGGGTTAGGATTGGCTGGAGGGACATATGCAGGGTTGGCAGGGTAGGCTGGTAGTGGTTGACCTCTTGACCAAGCCTGGTACATTTCAGCCATCTGTTGTCTTAACTTGTACATTTCTTCTTTCATCCCCGCCACATCCACGATCTCTTCTTCGTGAGCAGGGTCTACAATGGTTGCCTCGATCTCCTGGGACACAGCCTTTGTCATCTTTTTGTACCTGGTGTTGTATGGGTGGGTAGCCAGAATGCCAGTTGCCTAGAAAATCTGAACTCACAAACATCAACACTTGTTAGTTGTTAGCGCATGAATAAGATGTAACGACTTTAAAAACAAACATATTTGCTCGAATCGTTATGCATCATCCCGGCCGCTGCTCACTTCGATCATCTTTTTCTTTTTCCGCTTTTTAGTTTTCTTTCTTTCTTTTCTTCTTTTCTTTTCTTTTCTTTTTCCTTGCCGTTTTCATAATCATGCTCCTATTTATTTGCCTAGCGGATATAAAGGAAATGACATAAAGCAAAAGAATTGGTAACAACACTTTGTTTTCTCATTGATAATTCAAAACCTTGATTACAAAGTGATGTTTTAAAAAAGAAAAATAAAAGATGATGCATGACCTAAGAGTACATTAATGCACCTAGTGCCCGCGAGGCATCGTTCGGCCTTGCCGCGGGCCTATATGCTAAACCCCTTTGAAGCCTATCCAGGTCGGCCATGACTTGTTGTACAAAAAACTTCACTGCAGATACAAAAGTCCTCCGAGACATATCTTCACAAAGCTGAGTCTTTCGGGTGATGTATTGGGCGATGCGAACAATCTTTTCTCTGATGACCCCTTTCTCTTGCAATAGCCGGCTTATTTGTTGAGTGCGAGCATCCAAGGTGTGTTGGTTGTCCTTTTGCACTTGTTGTAGCTCTAATTCCAATCTAGCCATAGTCGTGTAGCAGTGCTCTCTCTCTTCTTCAAGATCCTTGATAATCTTGTTACTTTTAACCGTGGCTGAAACCATTTTCTTTCTAAGCCGAGCTACCTCAAATTCGTGCTTATCTTGTAACTGCCGAACCAACTTGGCTCTTTCCTCGGCGTCTTTGTCCATTTGCTTCCGAGCCTTGACTAACTCTTTTTCAGCTACGTCCAAATCAAAGCTATAGTCATTCACTTTCCGCCGGAGAATCTCAATTAACTTTTCCTCTCGGGCTGAATGAACTGGGGTCTCGGATGCAATTTTCATTTGAGCTATTTGAGCCTTCAACACATCATTTTCTTTCTTCAGCTGTTTCTTTTCTACTTCATCGGATGCTGCTTGCAAGCCACTTTCAAAATGAAGATTTCTCAGTTTATCTTCCAACAGACTGATTTTGGCCTTATATTCTTTTTCCTTGGCCGCCCATTTCAGATTTTCCTCGGATTGCTCTATCAGGTTTTGCAAGTGAGGTCTCTTTGAAAGACGTTCGTGTTCAACACCCCGTCGGTACCATGTGGAGTATCCTGACGATACTTCTCCCCGGGCTCTCTTCTGCACACAAGTATCCATTTTCAGGTTTTGGCACTCATTCCAGATTTGCCGGATCTTTGCTTCCGGGAATTGCCCATCTGGACCAATTTCTATAGCTTGCGAACCGAGGTCTCCGTCTCTCGGAACAACTTGACATCTACCCAACTGTCGCAGGGCCCTGTATGGGGCATAAGGTTGGATGCTTTTCAAGCCCATGATCAAAAATGGCGACCCTTCCGTCGGCATATATATTACCTCGTCAAGAGGTAGCCAATCATATGTCCAATCGATTTGGCCATCAGTTAATGATCGAAGATGCAAAATCCAATCTTTGACTCCCTCCGGCAATTTCACTTCTTTTGTTCTCGTACATAATTCTTCCAAACATGTTCGTTCAACTGAACCATAACTTGAGAACGAAGGATGATGGCATAGATGTTCAATTAACCAAATCTGCAAGATCAAATTACACCCTTCAAAGAAGTTGGCTCCCGCTTTGCACGCAGTCAGAGCACGGTAGATGTCAGCTACAATCATTGGAGCTAGAGTACAATTATCTTGTACTATCAATGTGCTAGCTACCCCGGCAACCTTTATACTGATATGCCCATCTTTTCTCGGAAATATGACAATTCCGAGAAATGCCACTAAGAAAGCAAACCTCCGGTGCTCCTCCCATTTTGCTCGGTTGGACTTGCCGCATAACTTGTTCGTGGGGTCATTGAAACCCCCGATGTGTCCATACCTACTATAGATGAAGTTTAAGGAGCAAAACCCGTTGGCTAGATCTGCGTTGTGAACATTCCTGGCAATTTTCAAAGAGTCCATAAAACGATGCACCGTTACCGTCCTTGGAGATACCGGGTATTTTCCTTTTAACGGAACCTCGGTCTTCCCGATATAGAAAGCAATTTCCTCTAGAGTAGGAGTGAGTTCAAAATCCGGGAGATGCAATACATTGTGTGTTGGATCCCAAAATGTGACCAACGCTCTAATTATGTCGCCTCGGGGGATTATGTCCAATAATCTCGTAAGATCTTTCAAATAACCTTTGACCCAGTCCTGACCATCTGATCCCATGTCTTGCCACCATAATTTCAGCTCCAAAGGGATTTTATTTAGGGAAAAATGCTCATTCATCATTGTGCTCGTCCTGCACATTTATTAAGGCGATTTTATTTAGAAAAAGGAAAATCTTTTTCAATGCAAGTTTTCATTTTTGAAGGAAAGGAAAGAAAATGACTTTCGAAGTGGCCATTTTTGCCAAAACAGCCTTCCGGCGTCCTTTCGGAACATTCGGCCATTTCCAAAAATAGCGATTACCTCGATTATTTGAAAGGAAAATCTTTTTGGTTTTTTTTTTTTTTTCTTAAAAGTGTGGTTGGACCCGTTTAAAGGTTGCCTACGTATCCCACCTAATGGCGAGAATCAAACCTGCGTAGTTCGGTCAGATTAATCGACCAATTTATTTCAACAACAAAACCATTTTTTCAATTTTTTTTTTTTTTTGATACCCATTTTCACTAACTCTTATTTCTCTCTTTTTTTTTCAATAATTTTTCTACCCTTGGAATTTTTGCCGGTCCGCATAATGATCAAGGACAATTAAAAATGCAACACATAATATGCTCGGTCTTAATTACCGGGTCACCTGTCCTAGACGGACCCAACCCCTATGTTGAGTCCCCTAAGTCAGGATATGATGCAAATAAACGTCCTAAATCTAGGCTCAATATCCTGATGTTTTCAATGGTACTAGACCGTGTACCCGAGCGGACAACTCGGATCGAGGAGGGGCTACGTACCGGTGACCCGCGGAGTCAATCGGCTTTGTAACTTGTCCGGCCTCTTTTTCTTATTTTTGGAATTGACACTAACAGAAAGGGGAGTCTCAACCAGTAAGCACATCCCCGGAGATAAGAAGAGAAGGGTTTTCGGCACAATTTTATATATACAGTTCACGCAATATCAAAGCGGTAATCATGTAGCACATTAATCAAAACATATAATGAAATCAGATATAAGCAAAAACAGCAATTTTAACTGAGCTCGAATTCTTAAACCCCGAACCGAAGTTCGGGTTACTTATCCCCAGCAGAGTCGCCAGAGCTGTCACACATCCCTTTTTTACCACCCCAATTAAGCATATATTACGCTCGTAAGGTATACCCCGACGCTCAAATATCCGAAACGGATAAAAATAACGTAAGGGAAGGAGTTTTTCCAATTTTTCAGAGTCGCCACTTGAGAAAATAATGGTGTCCCAAGTCACCGGTTTAATCCCGAACCGAGGAAATTTATGACTCTGTAATACAGTCTGCGAAACTAGAAACCTGGATAAGGAATTCTGTTAACCCGGGAGAAGGTGTTAGGCACTCCCGAATTCCGTGGTTCTAGCACGGTCGCTCAACTGCAATTTTTTGCTTTTATCTGAATTCTTTATATATTTTAACTATGTACTTTTAATGTTCCGCTTTTCAATTTTAGAAGAATTGCGACGTCACGAAAACACATTTCGAGTCACACCACAACTAGTACGCCTCTGACTTTAATGTATTTCAGTTTCGTCGAGAGATAGATTTGGGTCACATAAATGCGCACCCGTATTTAGGAAAGTAATTTTATTTAAGTCATGCCTAAAGAGTCTTATCGTGTTGTTAACTTCGGGAAAGACCATGAAATTTACTAAACGGTCCTTCCAAGTCTAAGATTTTCATAACAATTTATTTGAGGGCCCCGCAATTGTATATTTTGTTTGGCGAGGCTCGTCTCATTATTTTATTTAAGGTCAATCCTAACATGACTATGATTTTCTATGATTTATCTCTAATAATAAAAGAAAGGTCCTAATTACTTTGTTATTTTTTACCTAACTGTTACATTATTGCATAGTTTTCTGATTTACAGCAATTTGGGCCTGTTAAAGACATGTTAGAGCCCATTACCTTGTTATAGTCATCTGTTTACACCATAATTTCAGTCATTTGTATGACTGATTCACATTAAAAGGACGTGATTCCATTGAGCAAATCTTCATTTTAGCAAAAAAAAATCGTGATTCCTCTAAAACACTAAACGAAACTCCACTTTTGCAAACAGTTTATATAATTTGTATACTGTTATTAAACTAAACTAACTATCGTAATTAACTAATATACTAAAGTGATTCTCAAATTACTATTTTAAACATAATCGTTGCTTCCAAGCCTAATGCTACACTTTCGATTAAATCTTTCTTAACAACTAAACCATATTTGAGATATTCTAAATGAGCTAACAAATTTAATATGAAATACATCTGAACAACTTCATCAAATACAACCAAACTTATTTATATACTATCAATTTAAATAATTGTTGAACTATAAACCAGTAATTAACTAGGAGGCTAATACCGTATCTATTTTAAAAGTCCAATTATGACTTGCAATTAGAAATCAATCTTTAAAATCTACTACATATAATCTGCTTATTTTTTATGTACAAAAGAAAACTAAGAGAAAATAGGAAAGAAGAAGATTGCAGCAACATAGCTTCAAAACAACTTTCATTTCCATAAGCTTTGGAGATTTACAAGATGTGTACCTGGTTTTGAAAGGAATGGGAAAATAGCAAATCAACAGGGCGGTGAAAATACAGCAACAACAACAGTAACAACCAGCAGTAGCTTCAACACCTCAATCCCGAAAATCCCAACAATACGGAGAAAAACAAAAACCAGTAAAAAAAATAGAAAAGAAAAATATATTCCAGATTTTCTCTTTGTTTTGTATTTCTATCTTTGAACTCTTTTCAATTCTCAAAAGAAACTCTCAAAAATTGAAATTTTTGCCATGTATACTTCTGTGTCCAGAATGTATATCGAGTGTATACTACAGCAGAGAATTTTATTTTTATTTTTACTTCTCTTCCTATTTTTCCTCTCTTTTTTCCACACTCTTTTTCATAAATCTTCTCTTCTATTTATAGGCAAGAATTTCGAAAATTTTCAGATTTTTTATTAAAAAGAAAATATTTTTTTAATTTAAAGAAAACCCACTAATCCATGTTTTCCTCTCCTTGTTTTCTTCCTTGATTTCCTTGCCCCCACTACTTTATGTCATGTAATTATGATTATTTTTTGCTAAAAAAATCTGAAATTTTCTTCTTGGGCCAAGGGGTTTTGGGTTGGGTAAGGGTTCTTAGGATTGGGCTTGTAACTTAATTTGCAAGATGGCCCAATCCAAATTTTTTCCATTTTGTTCTTCTCCATTATTCAACTTCCTAATTAATAAAGCCCAATATACTAAGATTAATTTATAAAAACTAAAATTATCTTGAAATACTAATATCATAATAATAATTGTCACCTAATTTTAAATGGTAATTAAAATACAATCACACAATTTGGACATTAAAGGCTAAAATGCAAAAAATGCCTATTTTTGTGATTTTCATTTTTGTAAGATAAAATTAATTACTCCTAATTGTAGAATTAAATCCTAAATGCAAATGCGATATATATATATATATATATATATATATATATATATATATATATATATATATATATATATATATATATATATATATATATATATATATATATATTGTCATTATTTTTTAAAAATGACACTAAATTCACAACAATTGCAAACAACACAAAACTCTTTTATTTTGAATTTTTGGGAGTAATTCTCATATAGGGCAAAAATCACGTGCTCACATTGTTAAAATCGGTTAGTGTTATGTAGCGGGGTATTATCATGTCCTCGAGTCCTATCTGTGAAAGAACTCTCGGATGGATGATGCAGGCACCACTTCTGTCATCAATCATGACTCTCCTGACGTCCGTATCAATAATATATATAGTAATAACTAAAGCATCATAATGGGAAAATACAAACCGTCGACATCAGACTTATTGAAGGTGGTACTCCCTTTGAAGTCATCATACCGTTCGTGAGAGATAGTCCGTTTCAGTCTGTGTGTATTGGCGAATTTGACATGGTTGATAGAAGAATCGGTATCTATGCCGACGATCATATTTACCGTCCGTGTCGAGGAAGGTGGATTTGGTGGTCTACGGGATTGTTCTCGCCCACGTGCGAAGTTGGCCTTTCCTTTGTCGCTGAGCAGCTCTTTAGGTATCCTTGGTTTAACATTCTGACGGCCTCCTGTCGTAGGCCTATGCAATCTTCGGTCCTTTGTCCTCGTCCTTGGTGGAATTCGTACAGGATGTTTGATTTCCTTGTAGTGGGTTGGACTTCATTTTCTGAGGCCATTGCACCTTGGCGCCGAGCTTTTCTAATGCGTACACTATCTCTGAAGGAGAGACACAAAAATTATGTGATGACAACAAAGGGGGCGTACCTTTTTCGCTTCTGAGCAGGGGTGATATGTCGATGTAATGCGTCTGCATGCCGAGGAGGTGGATGGGGGGATCTCATATATGGTTGATGTCGCTCCTTATTGGGGCGAGTGGGATATTCCCAATGTCCTTCATGGCGTCGATCTTTCCTTGTGTCTGATTGTATGGTTGTCAGCCGTTGGGTCGGTCCGTTGAGATCGTCTTCGTCTACTCGTACCTAGCGTAGTAGGTATTGTGGATCTCGTCCCATGTTGTGGGGGGATACTTCATGAGATGGTTCATCAGCTTCTTGGTTGCTCTGGAGTCGTCTCTGCTGCGCCCGTTTTGGAAGGCAGCGACCGCCATTCCTTCCGACATGTTTGGTAGGCTCATCCTCACCTTGTTGAATCTGGTGAGAAAGTCCTTGAGGCCTTCACGTGTGGTTTGTCTGACGGCGAAGATGTCGTTCACCCTTGCCTCTGCCTTCTTTGCACTAGCATGCGCGGTGACAAACTTGTCCGCCATTTCTTCGAAGGTTGATATTGCTTTGGCAGGCAGTTGGGAGTACCATGTTAGGGCCCCCCCGGTCAGCTCCTCGCCGAACTTCTTCAGTAGCACAGATGGTACCTGCTCTTTTGATAGATCGTTACCTTTTACAGCGGTAACATAATGGATGAGATGATCCTCAAGATCGATGGTTCCACCGTACACCTTTAAGTAAGGGGGCATCTTGAAAGATTTTGGGATGGAGTAGGGGGCGGCTTCCTCGGAGTATGGTTGCTCCACGAACCTTCCCACCTCGCGTTTTGGTAGTAATTTAGGGGCTTCGGGGATTTTGTCGACCCTATCCTGGTGCTCTTTCATTTGGTCGTGGAGAGCCTTGTTTTGGCTCTCCATTTCTTCCAGCTTTCTCAGGATGGATGTCAACGTGTCGTCATGGGTTTGTGTTTCGACGGATTGGTTGTTTGTTCGCGCTTCTTCTTGTTCGTCCGCGGTAGTAGCGATACTCATCGTTGGTATCATTTTGATGTGGCCGTGTGGTGACTTTTCGACTAAGCCGCTCAAGGTACTTATTAACCATTCTACCAGCAATCTCCTGATTGCCGAGGGTGCTTCTTTTGCAGCAGATGTGGAAGCTTCCTTGTCATGCAAGGTCGCTAGATTCCCGGAGGAGAAAGGTGAAGTTTCTATTTCTGGTGCGGCGTCAGGGGTGGTGTTGGTGACAGCGTCATCGCTAACCTCATTAAGAGAGCTCAGGAGATTGGTTGTGACTCCCATTATAGCTTTGGATCTGGTGTTGTTTTCGGCCATTTCTGGGTTTTTCTATGATATAAATGAGATTGGTTAGCTGATCTTTGGGTGTATACTATATAGATTTGATTCTCGAAATCCCCACAGACGGTGCCAAATTATTTGACTCAAAAGTTATCGGTTACTTTGTAAGCTATGAACAATCGAAAATATAGAAGAAGAGTAAATCGTAATCAATTATAATAAACCCTAAAGTGAAATTAATATCGTTATGATGTTATGGATGTCGATAAGAAAGAGGAAGATATGAAGATAATCAGTGATCACAATTGAGAGAATGGTAGAGAGAGATAATAATAGAGAGAGAATGATAACAGTTGTATTATTAGAGAATAACACTTGCCCCTTTACAACAGAGAAAACTCCCTTTATATAGATGTGAGGTTTCCTCGCTGAAATTACAATTTGTCGAGGGGTCGCTAACGCCCTCGAAAAAGAGGACGTTTACCTATGCACGTTGACGCCATGCCTTTGCTATAAAAATAAGAGCGAGGATCGTTCCCTCGATATTATATGGGCGTGGGAAGGAGTGCCCTCAGCCTTTGTCAGTTGATTTCGATTTGTCCCATACATACTTGTCATCTTATCTAAGTTCCTGGGGAAGTTAGATAGAAGAATGCATTTATCTAGTCAAATAATCAAATTGTGCGCAAGCTAATTTAACACAATCATTCAATATAAAACCATTTCATATATAAAATTAAACAAGCTCTACAAAAAAATTGTCCTATGATATATATAGTAGTAGGAATTTACTTGTGGCAACCATTAAGTCAAACTATTTTTAACTTCCAAAACACAATTTTTACCATCCTTTTAGATTAGACCCTATTCAAAGAAAAATCGATTTACTAAAATGTAGTTGATACATCATGCGTCAATTATATCATTATTGTAACACTTTTATTGCGAGATGGATAAGATCAATTTACTTTTAATCATATGTCTGATTCAAGCTTTAGGACTGAAATAGATCTTGATAAAAGTATTTTTCCTCTAATACGTCTTATATGCTACGAATCCGATTTAATAAGGCCCACGAGGATATCTGACATCGGACGTAAAACCAAAAGAATCTATCTCATTCTTGTTGAAAGAAGAATTACTAAAAATGACTCAAGAACCCATCTTCAACCCACCCACCCAATCCCCCAACCCCCCTTCCCCACACCCCAACCCAAAACGGTATTCTAATTTTGTATACCAATTATCAACTAATTCTCCAAAACTCAAAAAACCTATATAAATCCCACAAGATTTCTCTTTTTTCTATCCCCCGGGAATAACTTCTCACATGCCTTATCTTTTCTGTCACATGAATTTCCCCAAAATTTCTTTTGGAAAAGTAGAATTACAACTTGCTTTCACATAAAGGAACAAACAAACAAATAAATCTGTCAAACACACATCAATTTATTGTGATAAATACATAATTGGATCTATCCACCCCCTAAATCTAAACCCCTACTTCTTCAAGATTTTACCTTCAAAACCCCATTTTTAGATCTCTCCACATTTGCGCTTTTTTTCTGTGATGGCTGGACGTTATTACAATGATAATCCATTTGATGAAGAACAAGAAATGAACCCTTTTTCGGTAATTTCATATATAAACTCTTTTCTGCTTCCTTTTTGTTTATGCGTTTTTTCCCCTTTAAACGTTATTTGGATGAGTTCGTGTGGGTTTGATTTCTAGTTTAAAAGGAAAATGTGGGGTTTTGTTGGTGGGGTTTTTCAGATTTTATTTGTTGGTGGGTTTTTGTTTTTGTGTTAGAAACAGAAACGTATCCAAGATTTGGGTTCGGGTTCGGGTTCGGGATTTGCCATATTATGAGTTCTAGTTCGGGGTTTCGCCACATTATGGGTTCGGGTTCGGAGTTTTGTTTTGTGGGTTTTTCAGATTCCTTTTGTTGGTGTGTCTTTTGTTTTTCGTGTTAGAAACAGAGACTGATCAGGATTTGAACATTATGGGTTTGGGATTTTAGCATAACCCCGTAGGTTCAAAATTTGTTAGTTGTACTTGTTTAGCGGATTGGTAGGCATATACATAGCATTCGAGGTTCGAGCCAAAGCTAAGTCAGACTCTACATCGGCTCCCTGACTTAGAAATGATGTGCTTGTTGAAGAGGATATTGGGGTTGATTTCTGTTTGTTTGTTTGGTCCAATTTCCGGATCTGTGAATGTCATTTTTGTTTCACTTTACACATTTCTTCTTGTTTAGTATTAATCAACTGGAGAATATAATGACAGATTCTATGGGGGTTTTGTTCTTTGGGATTAGGAGCTAATTTGATTTCATTGAACTGGTTGCTCTCAATTCATATTGTAGAATACAAAAACATAGAATTGAGCTATAACTTGATTTGACTTGGATACGAGAGAAGTGTGTTGGCTAACTAAAAAATTGGTGACAATCGGATTATTTTGCTGGAGATATAGAGAGAATTTATATATTACTGAGCAGCTTTATAGGCCACAGAAAGAATCACAATTCTTATTCTGTTGAGTTTATATTTTGATTATTTGAATGGTAAAGTCATTAATGTGTTGTAGTCTCAGAAAGAACGTATTTGGTGTATTGGTTCTGTAAAATTTTGGCATATGCTACTTGTATTTCTGTGACCTACATGATTAGTTTTGTGCATTCTAGATAGTTGTCTTCATAAGACGATCTCCCCCTTTTTTCTTAAGGACCAAGGAGCTCGAGGAAAGAGTCAATCAAATTATGGTGGCGGTGCATTTTATATGATGGTAAGCTTATTCCTTGCTTCATAATTTGATTTTCTCATTTTGAAACTACTAGCTGCTCAAAACCAATACTCTCTCTGTCCCACTTTATATGGAGCCATTTGATGAGGCAGGGAGTTTAAGATGTTAATTTCATTTATATGTTATATTTAGTGATAATTGAAGATATTAGGGTAATGGTTGAAAATTTAGTTAGAACTTAGACATAGTTTAGTGATTTTGAATTTTTGAAAGTTGTGAATGATGTATAGAAATGAAGTGGTACAGAGCATTTTTGGACATCCCAGAAAGGAAAGAATGTCAAAAAAAGTGAGAAAAAGGTACCTGAGAATCTGAGATCTGTAAATGAATAAAGATCTTGAAAATTTTGAAAGGCATTAAGATCATTCTCAAAAAGGCAGAGTTTAAGGGTTTTGTTTTGTGAAAGGAGAAACAATGGACCTAGAATATTAGAGCCAAGAATGACCTCGTCATCCAATAGGAAGTGTTTTCAGATATTTTAAAATTAAGTTTATAGTAATAGTGAATGCCACAATCATGTAAGTGGTTCCAAATAGTGAATATCTAACCACACTACTCCAAGAAGAAGGCTGTTTTTTCGTCCTCCACATTGTCCTCTGCCCATAACCTAATTTAAGAACTGCAACGAGCTTCTGGTTACTGCTTTAGTATAATTGAACTCTGATAAAAATGGAACAAAAATCCGTTAATCATGTTAAAATTGGACTTGAGTAATTTCCGTTTCTTTTCGACATATTAATGCGATGCTTGATCTTTGATTCTTGAACTAGTGAGAATGTGGATGTGCATGTTGTCTTCTGTTCTTCCATACCAATCATGTATTATCTTGCTTATGCATTATTGTACTCACTAAATCTCAGAATCCTGTAAGTGTTGCCCCTGCTACAAACTCAAGGCTTTCACCTCTTCCTCATGAGCCCGCTGACTATGATCGTGGTGCAACTGTTGATATCCCTCTTGATAATTCGAAGGTGAAACAGAATAGTTAACTTTAACATTTATACAATTTTCTTGCTTGACCACGGTACTGGTGTTTTGTCGGGACTTAAGTACACGGTTATATAACATTGTCAGGATCTGAAGAACAAAGAGAAAGAACTTCAAGCTAAAGAAGCTGAACTGAGGAAAAAAGAACAGGTAGGCTTGTTTACACCCTATTACGGCTACTTATATCATGCTTTTGGTTAGGCTACATATGAAAAAAATCCAAGTTCACTTTTTTTGACATCATATAGAGAAATATTTTGTTTTAGTTTTTTTTTTTTTTTTTAAATCAATGGTGTTGACTATATTTGTCTTTAGGCATTCTATACACTATATTAATTGTCAGTTTTATTGGTCTCATTTAGGAACTGAAAAGGAGGGAAGATGCTATAGCAAGAGGTAGTTCTTGACTGTTTCATTTACATTTATTTTTGTAAATATGAACTGAATTAGGGCATCTGGTTGCTGCTTTCCTTACGTGTGAGCTGATTTTGTTTCTGTGTTACCCTACAGCTGGGATTGTCATAGAGGAAAAGAATTGGCCACCTTTCTTCCCCATTATTCATCATGATATAGCAAATGAAATTCCAATCCATCTACAGAATTTGCAGTATGTTGCATTCACTACATTGTTGGGTATGTTTAATCTAATCCCTATCTAATATTTCTGCAAATATTCTTCAACGTTTTAGTTTACATATCTATTGGAGGTTGAGATGCATACTTATATCTCTTCCTACTTATAGTAGGTTGGGTTTATATTAAACAACTTTATATATGGTTCTAGTGCATTTCCATTTTAGATTTCTAAATCTCAAAACCATTTTCAGGCAGCAAATTTGTTGCGCAAATTACCAAAATGACGCTCAATTTGGATCTAAAATATACCAAAAAATGCAAGTAATTTTTCTAAAAGAATCTGTATCTTAAAACTGCCACTCCAATTGGAGATAAATGAGAACGGGGGGACATTGCTAAATAATGTATTAGAAACGTTTTAGGACATGGTATATGATTTTTAATTCTTAAATCAGACAATTTTCTTTTAATTTGTCTCTCTAGTTAATGTACTTATTAATTTAATTTGGGTATGTTGAGTTGCAGGTTTGGCAGCCTGTCTTCTATGGAACCTTATAGCAGTCACTGTAGCCTGGATCAAAGGACAAGGTTGCTACTGAACTCGTCCTTTTACAATTAAATTTTTTTATCCTTAAGTGAAAATTAACCAGCTAACTTTCTTTTTTGTCATTGTAGGTATAACTATCTGGCTTCTTGCTATAATCTACTTAATATCAGGTGTCCCAGGAGCCTACGTGTTGTGGTATCGTCCTCTTTATCGTGCAATGAGGTACTCTTTTGTGTTCCTTCATTGTGGTAAATAACTTTTACACTACCTATCTATTTATTTGATAATGCTCTTCTCCCTCGCAAAAAGTCTATTTCATGATTTCCATTCTGTTTGCAGGACGGATAGTGCACTGAAGTTTGGGTGGTTCTTCCTATGTTATCTCGTAAATGTTACATCACCCTTTTTAGTTTGTCATCCTTTTTAGAGTTGATTTGGGAGAACCTATGTTGCTCGGACTCTCCGAGAATGTGGCAGGGTACGTGTCAGATCCTCCAACAGTAGTGCATTTTTGAAGGATCCGACATGGGTGCGGCTACATTTTGGAGAGTCCGCGCAATATAGTTGAGAACAATACTGATTCTTTATATTTATCTTGTAGTTTCACATCGGATTCTGCATCATTGCTGCTGTGGCACCTCCAATCTTCTTCAAGGGAAAATCTTTAGCGTAAGTTGCTTTGTCATATAGGGACAGGCAGTTGTGCTGGTACAAAGAACTTCCTGGCTGATCTCATGCTTTGAGTTATATAAGTTTTAGCTATATCCGTATTCTGAAATATAATATGACTAATTCATTTTCATTTCCTTGTTTAACAGTGGTATCTTGCCTGCAATTGATCTTTTAGGTTGGAATGGTTTGGTTGGGGTGAGTTTCTTTTGTCGTCTAAAATTTTGCCTGGACTACAATTTAGTCGCATGGTTGTCTTCTTAAGTTCTTGACTTCTTAATGAATTCTTTTAGAAGTTTCATTGACTTGTTACCGACTTACAGAGAATCTGAGGAGTAATTCTTTTACTGCCATAAATGGAAACCTTGTTTTTACTTGCAGGTATTCTACTTCATCGGGTTTGCATTCTTCTGTCTTGAATCACTAATCAGCATATGGGTTATTCAGGTTGAAACATCTGCCCTTCTATCTCATTGCTTTTGCTGTTTACTCTTACCTGAACATCTTTCCATGTGTTGTGCAATGTGCAGCAAGTCTACATGTATTTCCGGGGAAGTGGTAAAGCTGCTGAAATGAAGAAAGAGGCTGCAAGATCAACCATGATGGCAGCACTATGACAACATAGGAGCAAAGGCAGCACAGTTTTTTGAGATTCGGACTGTTGGATTCTTTGATTGCGTTCTTCTCGCACCATACATCATACTTGAGCGCTGAAAATGTGGTTTCTGAAGTGCATAGTGAAGTCAGTGGCGGGCTGGCGGCTATACTGAAGATGTATTTGTACGTATAATCACGAGCATTTTGAGAAATTTGATGTTAATTGGAAACATTTTCTATCTGTCTCTGCGGATCTTCTTACTCTTAGAACATTATCACCTTTATGCTAAGTATACAAAATCATTGAACTGCTCTACTGCGAGTTTTTGTTGTCTGTTGTTTCTATGTGCAAGAAATTGGACATTTCTTGTCAAGTAACGGAATGCAGTAGAGAAAGAGTAGATGATGATCCTACGAGTAGAGCACGGTGCATTGAATTCCCACTATATTGTTGTCTTGAGAAACAAGACAGGAAAACATTGGATCTATCGTTATTTCCTTGCAGTTTTTGCAAGAGGTGAACTCCTGAACCTGTGAACTTATGATCTCATGACGCCATTTTTTTTTCCATTGCGCCATAGCTCCATTCAAGTAGATGGTGTTCTTACATTATGACAAAATTATCAAAAGTGAAAATTGTGAAGAAAACAAGGGAAAAAAAAAGAGTAGAAAATTATTTTAGAAAAAATTGCGATCCGGTTGGGGACCTACGTGAACATCTTTAAATTAATTGTTGATAATTTATCAATTAACAATTAAAATAATCCAGCTAGCAGATCTTGTTTCCCTTTTCGTTTTTTATTTTTAAATGTGAAAGAAATATAAATTCTAACGACAGTTTCTCAATAAGAGAGTTTTAAGTGAAAGAAAAAGAGACGGAATTTAATGTTCTGAAGAGAGTTGTCAATCTGATGAGCTTTTTAACTTTTAAATTATTAGCTACTAAAATTTCTTTATCTGTGTAACTCTGTCCATCCGAAACTGAAAGAGTTTTAATTATGAAAAATAAGAAAGGCTTCATTTAATAGGTTTTGGATACAAAGAATAAAACGAGAGAATCTCGTGAGATCATTACGAGATATATCTTGTATTTCTTGGACTAGTTAAGTGTTTAACATTACACTCCTAAAGAGGAAGAAAAGTAGGAACATTATTAATAAATTATGTTTTCCTCCAAGTCAGTGAGTGATTTCTTAATATTGTTTGATAAACACGAATTAGAACCTAAGTTTGCAGCACCATGTTATATTGTAGGATGCTATGATTAAAAAGTAGCAGTATGAATGGTTGTTAATTGCCTATAATTACAACTGTTACTTTAAAAATAATATTTATTTTTATTGTTATTTAAATTTATTTGTATCATATCATTAAATTGACAAAAAGTATCACTTTATGAAATGACCAATTTGGTGTGATCACACCGTTACTTTAATTTTTTCCTCTCATTTTGATATTTCTTATTATTAAATAATCTTATTTTATCCTTTACCCTATCTTTTTATATAATAATTTCACCTTGTACCTTACTTTTTTAAAAATAATATTGTAATTTTAAATTAAGTTTCCGACATAGCAGATTACCTTCTCATAATTATGGAGACACACTAAAATGTACAACGCAATGCTAGTATTTTTAATTATCCAAAAAGGAGGTGTTGAACGTTTTGGCATTATTGGACTATATATAGAATTGGAATTGCCCAAAGAAAAAAGCTGGCACGCAACAAATAATGCATTAATATAATCTTGAATTGTTTTTAATGGATAATTTCAAGTTAGAAAACATTTGAAGTTGGATGATAAACTTTTGGCGATCTAATTCATGGCAATGTGCAGTGTGCAAACAGTAGTTATTTAATTTAGGGAGTTAATACTAGTTACTCCATCCGTTTCAATTTAAATGTACGGACAATGGCGGAGCTATATGCCGATACCCCTTCATTGCAAAGTTATAGTGTGTAGATAAGTAATTTTTTTAAAAATATGTATATATATTGTATATTGACACCCCTTAACTTCTCGATGAGTTTATTTTTTTATTTTGATTCCTCTTAATAAAAATCCTAATTCCACCACTAAACATTGAGTAATTTAACTTGCACAATGTTCAAAAAAAAAAAAAAAAGACTTTGCGAGACTATAACAAGAAAAAGGGTTTGCATGCAAAAAAAGATTTAGCACCTCTGCATTATGATTTAATGATGAGGTGCTATCTAGATGTGTTATCTGTCACCAAAATGACCGGCAGCAAAGAAGTTTTAGTGTAATTGGTAAAGTTATTGTCATATGATCAGGATGTCGCTGGATCGAGCCGTGAAAATAGCCTCTTGCAAAAATACAGGGTAAGACTAGGGGCGGCTTAAACGTATATGGGACCTAAGGCGAAAGTTTAACAGGGCCTTATTTTTTATCGTTTGTCAAAAATTTATCAAGAGCTCCTTTTTGAGATTCTATTAAATTTTCAACTTTTCTTTTCTTTTGTATCTTTGAATAACCAGATGCATATTTTCTTGTTGACATATTTATATTCTAAAAAAAATTTAACAATATATACAGAGTAAAATTAATAAAATAATAACTAACAAATAAAAATAATACTAAAAAGTTAGAATGATATTACCCAATGACTAATTAATTCAAGAAGTTTGAAGACTTTGATTCCAAAATATCTAGTTGTTGGCTTGTTGGATTCTTGGAGAAATAAAGAGATCCAATAGATAGAATTAAGAAGATGAGCATGAATCATGAATAAAGAGGAAAGACGAAGATATGTCTTATGGAATATGAAGAATGAATGAATATTAACACTTGAATTGAAACGTCAGCTAGGGATTACTTTGAAGAATAAAAAGTAGAGTTGTCAAATCAAATCAAAGTGATAAATTTATTTTTCTACTATTTTAAACTTTAATTTCTTAATACAAAGTTTTTATTTTTTTTATATGAAAAGTACAAATATATATATATATATATATATATATATATATATATATATATATATATATATATATATATATATATATAAGAAGAACATATAAACATATAAAATATACTCCTTATTCCTAAAAAATAAGGTTCCCCAAATTGGGAACCTAAGGCACTTGCCTTACCTCATACTATGTTAGAATCGCCCCTAGATAAAGTTGCGTATGATAGATCCTTATGGCCCGGCCCTTTCCGGTCTTACGCATAGCAGGAGTTTAGTGCACCGAATTGTTCTACAGCTTCACTTATGAGTATCTACTTCTGTTTCCAGTTAGCTTTAGTGTTTCATCTAGTCAAAGCAGGAAAGGAGAATTAATCTAAATAGCCACCCAGTCGCTAAAATTAAAAATTGCTGATAAATATATCATTCAAGTATAATGTGTGTATAATCATTATATAATTAATATATACCAATTAAAAAAAAAATGAATTCTACCGAATATTTGTGTACAAATCCCAAAGGAATAAATGGTGGCCCCCTGGCACGCTGATCTTCAAGTACATTCAAGAACTTGTAGTACTAACAGACAACAGACAAGAGGGGTTGCTCTGATGGTAAGCAACCCCCACTTCCAACCGAGAGGTTGTGAGTTCGAGCTTCCCCAAGACCAAGGTGGGAAGTTCTTGGAGGGAAGGATGCCGGGTTTCTATTTGGAAACAGCCTCTCTACCTTAGGGTAGGGGTAAGGTCTGCGTACACACTACCCTCCCCAGACCCCACTAAATGGGATTATACTGGGTTGTTGTTGTAGTACTAACAGACAACGTAATCTCCAAACATGACAACTGAGAGATATTTAAAATCCTCTTGACAAGAGCTGTGCTGATGAAGAAAAGTCATTATCTACTTACACTAAAGTTTTATATTTCAATTATTGAATAAAGACCCTCATGTAGGGCCTAACTAAAGTCTTTGTCAAGTAGTGTATAAGGAGTATACAATATTTTTGTCTTTCAAAAATGCCCTCTTATAACCGAGTAAAGAATTGTTCTGTTTTTTCTATGCTTGATTCTAATGAAATAAGATTCAGTCTCATATATAGTTCAAGCGTAAAAAATATCGTATAATTCTTTTTGCAAATTATCAAATTATATTGTCTTGAATAAAGTAGTAGAATTCAGCATAGAGGGATATAAAGATTGGAATAATTCCTTTTTCCTTTTAAAGAAAATAATTACTATTATATACTCTTTTCATGCCGTTTGTTAAAGAATAAGAAATTACATGACTAACACTATGGACAAAACAAATACACGATTACCTACTGGTCCTTTACCATTCTTATTTTGTTGTGACTGATGGCTTCGAAACGACACCCAAGTCACAATCACTGTAATGGATCATTTGGTCGGAAAGAAGTTATTTCAGGAGTAATTATTTTGTTTTTTTATTGGGATAAAAAGATACTGTATTACAATTTCGGTATAACCAGTAGTCCCAGAATTAATTATATCATAGTTTTCTACATTCAAATATGGAATAAACTCTTCGTAAATTTAATCTCGAGATTAATTATACCTTATTCATCGTAAACGAGCCCTAAGGGCAAAGCATGCGCCAAATATTCACAATGCATAAGGATGCTTTGATTAGAAATGAATAAAGACGCACAGGCTGCTGCAGGAACTAGCTGCCAACTAAAATACAACTCATGACAGTGTAAAAGTGACTGTTGAGCAGTAAAAACTACTCCGTAAAAGCCTTCACGAGAACAAGCTTTAAAGTAGCAGTGGTAGTTACTCAAAGTTCAGTTCTCAAAACCTCTTTCCATTTCCCATGTGAAGGATTTTCGTTTTTCTTCCTAATCCCCAAAAAACCAATATCTGTGCTTCCATGGAACACACGCGCTACAAAATAACAACAACAGTAACAGTCGAGTAAAACCTTACAAGTGAAGTCCGGGAAGGTTAATTAATATGTACGCAGACCTTACCTCTACCCTAAAGGCGTCCAGAGGTTGTTTTCGAAAGACCCTCGACTCAAGATAATAAGAAAAACAAAGGAGAGAATATTAGTTTCACCGTAGAGATCATAGAAAAAATATGAACATAAATTGTAAAAGAAAAATATAAGGCAGAAATGATGGCTAGTAAGTATTGCCCCGAAAAGAGAAAGTATTAAGACATGGCAATGCCCCTAGTTATTTTAGACTAAAATCTTACCAGACAAGGCTCACAACGGTACAAAGTAATGCGAGACTCAACTATCTCCTAGCTTACAACCGTAATACTCGACATCCACAAATTCCTATCAAGTGTCATGTCCTCGAAAATCTGATGTTTCGTCATATCCTGCCTGATCACTTCTCCACAATACTTCTTAGGCCGCCCTCTACCTCTTCTCGTGCCCTTCACAATCAGTCGCTTACACTTCCTTACTTGAGCATCTGAGCTTCTCCGCATTACATGCCCGAACCATCTGAGCCACGCTTCCCGCATCTTGACATCAATGGGAGCCACGTGCACCTTCTCCCGAATATTATCTTTTTTAATCTTGTCCATCCCAGTGGGTCCGCACATCCACCTTAACAACAACAACATGTACGAAATTGACGAAGAATCTAACTGAAAATTTTCTCTATTTTATATTATTCATTGCATTGTACATATATATATATATATACACTTACCTCTGAAAATAAAGAATAGCAAAGAAAAAGACTATGTACCTACTCGGATTTATCTAGCAATAACAGAAATATTCTATCTTTACACTAACTATATTCCCTCACATATTAGTCACTTGAGGGAAGGAAGCTTCTAATGTCAAAATTAGCAGATGGTGGATTATTAATCTATCATAAACTCATCCAAGCATTGTGACTCTTCCACGTGTCCCATACGTTAAGCTGAGTATAACATGGGTTATATCAAACTCAATATTTTGGTTGGAACAGACATGACTTCTAGGTCGTCTTCTTCTTCACCCTTATTCTCTATCTCTTAGCAAATCTCCATGAATCTTAGAATTACGATGAGGATTCTTCTTCCCAACATCGCCCTCTCAAGTTGGAAGGTAACTTTGTGACCCTAACTTGCTCAAAATCTTGGTGTGATAAACCCCAGAAAGTGGCTTTTAGAAAAAATCCGCTTGTTTTAGAATGAACAAAAGATAGGGTAGTTAAGGCGGAAAGGAACTATTGACGCAAAAAATGACAGTCAATCTCGACATATTTTGTGCATTCGTGGAAGACAGGATTGCATGCAATGCGAATTGAAGCCTTGCTGTCGGAGTGAAGAGGTATGGGAGGACTTACTAGTACAGAGAGATCATCAAGGAGTCGAAATAACCATGTAAGTTCTACAGTTACTCTTCTCATAGATTTGTATTCTGCCTCTCCAAAAAATAGAGAGATTGACACTTGTTTTTTTTATTTTATTTCCAGGAATGGATGCTCCTCCTAGTGTGATGAATAATCCACTAACGAGCCTCGTAGAATCCTTGCAAGAAGCCTAATCAATATCGCAATATGCAAGCAAGGAGAATGATTGTTCTGCTAAGACAAGGATTGCTTATAAGGATCAGAGCTCAAATATTTGAGCACTCGTAAGGCATCAGAGAATGAGACATACAAGGTTTTTGCGTGTATTGACTGAGAGTAAGGACTGCAAAAGAAAATTATTCATTGCATTGTACATATATATATATACACTTACATTGTACATATATATATATATATACACTTACCTCTGAAAATAAAGAATAGCAAAGAAAAAGACTATGTACCTACTCGGATTTATCTAGCAATAACAGAAATATTCTATCTTTACACTAACTATATTCCCTCACATATTAGTCACTTGAGGGAAGGAAGCTTCTAATGTCAAAATTAGCAGATGGTGGATTATTAATCTATCATAAACTCATCCAAGCATTGTGACTCTTTCACGTGTCCCATACGTTAAGCTGAGTATAACATGGGTTATATCAAACTCAATATTTTGGTTGGAACAGACATGACTTCTAGGTCGTCTTCTTCTTCACCCTTATTCTCTATCTCTTAGCAAATCTCCATGAATCTTAGAATTACGATGAGGATTATTCTTCCCAACATCGCCCTCTCAAGTTGGAAGGTAACTTTGTGACCCTAACTTGCTCAAAATCTTGGTGTGATAAACCCCAGAAAGTGGCTTTTAGAAAAAATCCGCTTGTTTTAGAATGAACAAAAGATAGGGTAGTTAAGGCGGAAAGGAACTATTGACGCACAAAATGACAGTCAATCTCGATATATTTTGTGCATTCGTGGAAGACAGGATTGCATGCAATGCGAATGGAAGCCTTGCTGTCGGAGTGAAGAGGTATGGGAGGACTTACTAGTACAGAGAGATCATCAAGGAGTCGAAATAACCATGTAAGTTCTACAGTTACTCTTCTCATAGATTTGTATTCTGCCTCTCCAAAAAATAGAGAGATTGACACTTATTTTTTTTATTTTATTTCCAGGAATGGATGCTCCTCCTAGTGTGATGAATAATCCACTAACGAGCCTCGTAGAATCCTTGCAAGAAGCCTAATCAATATCGCAATATGCAAGCAAGGAGAATGATTGTTCTGCTAAGACAAGGATTGCTTATAAGGATCAGAGCTCAAATATTTGAGCACTCGTAAGGCATCAGAGAATGAGACATACAAGGTTTTTGCGTGTATTGACTGAGAGTAAGGACTGCAAAAGAAAATTATTCATTGCATTGTACATATATATATATACACTTACCTCTGAAAATAAATAATAGCAAAGAAAAAGACTATGTACCTACTCGGATTTATCTAGCAATAACAGAAATATTCTATCTTTACACTAACTATATTCTCTCACATATTAGTCACTTGAGGGAAGGAAGCTTCTAATGTCAAAATTAGCAGATGGTGGATTATTAATCTATCATAAACTCATCCAAGCATTGTGACTCTTCCACGTGTCCCATACGTTAAGCTGAGTATAACATGGGTTATATCAAACTCAATATTTTGGTTGGAACAGACATGACTTCTAGGTCGTTTTCTTCTTCACCCTTATTCTCTATCTCTTAGCAAATCTCCATGAATCTTAGAATTACGATGAGGATTATTCTTCCCAACATCGCCCTCTCAAGTTGGAAGGTAACTTTGTGGCCCTAACTTGCTCAAAATCTTGGTGTGATAAACCCCAAAAAGTGGCTTTTAGAAAAAATCCGCTTGTTTTAGAATGAACAAAAGATAGGGTAGTTAAGGCGGAAAGGAACTATTGACGCACAAAATGACAGTCAATCTCGATATATTTTGTGCATTCGTGGAAGACAGGATTGCATGCAATGCGAATGGAAGCCTTGCTGTCGGAGTGAAGAGGTATGAGAGGACTTACTAGTACAGAGAGATCATCAAGGAGTCGAAATAACCATGTAAGTTCTACAGTTACTCTTCTCATAGATTTGTATTCTGCCTCTCCAAAAAATAGAGAGATTGACACTTGTTTTTTTTTATTTTATTTCCAGGAATGGATGCTCCTCCTAGTGTGATGAATAATCCACTAACGGGCCTCGTAGAATCCTTGCAAGAAGCCTAATCAATATCGCAATATGCAAGCAAGGAGAATGATTGTTCTGCTAAGACAAGGATTTCTTAAAAGGATCAGAGCTCAAATATTTGAGCACTCGTAAGGCATCAGAGAATGAGACATACAAGGTTTTTGCATGTATTGACTGAGAGTAAGGACTGCAAAAGAAATGTACGAGCGAGTGTTGGTGATATAGTTAAACTTGTCAACCAGATGACAAAATACTATTAGATTTTGCAAAGGGTGCCCATCATCAATTTGAAGCTTGGAGGATGGATCCAGAGGGGAACTGACTCAAGGCAAATGAGACACATCAAATTGATGCAGCATGTACAAGGAAAATCTTCTTTGGTTTACAAGAAAGCCTCATTTTCTCGCAGAATTTTCATCCCTAAAAAAATGTATGTCTCACAAATTCTTGACTTTGAACTTAGAGTTTAGAAAAACCTTGATATGCTGAATTTCTTTCAAGTCATCTCTAGTGAGTAATAGGTCATCTACATAGACAACAAAGATAGAAATTAGGTTCCATGTGCGTTTCAAGAACAATGAGTAATCATTTAATGATGGAGAATACCCCTTAAAAATCAAAGCCCCTACAAGCCTAAGATACAATTGTACGGAAGCTTGCTTGTAGATCACCATACATAAATACATTGTTGACATCCAATTAAGACATATTCCAGTCTCTTTTGGATGCAATAGTGAGTAAACACCTTATGGTTGTCATTTTCACCACTGGTATAAACGTTTCACTATAATATATTCCTCTTATTGGTTATCCTCCCTGAACACTAGCTTGCCTTTAACCTTTCAATCCTTCAATTTGACAAATGCATTACCTTGTACACTCATTTACAAGGTAGAGCACTTTTCCCTTTAGGTAATTCAACCACATCCCAGGTGTGGTTATTCTCTAGAGCTTTAATCTCTAAATTCATAGCTTCTATCCAACCTGGATGTTGACAATCCTATCCAAAATTGTTAGGTTTTGTAGAGTAGAGATGGATTGCAACACATGCTGATTGTTGGTTGATATAAACGAGAAACAATATTCTCTAGAGTTACTTGTTTGAGTAAAACAAGCTATTGCTATATTTGTTAATATGATATTACTACATACATAATCTTTCAAGTAGGTTAGTTGATTGGAAACTCTTCCTGACTTTCTTAGTGGTGTAGGCTGCTTATATGTGAGCTAGTGTGTGGTGTATCTAGGATAGGTTCAAAAGGAACTAGGCTAGGTGGTAGTTGGTGATGAGGAGAAGGGTATGGCGATCTTGGTGATGGTGATAAGAAAATATCAAAAACTTTATGTTCTAAAAAGATATGTGAGTGTGAGCACGTGATTTTTGCCTAACATGAGTTACTCCCACAGTATTTTGTGAATTTTTGTGTTACTTTTGGTATTTGTTTGAATTCGTATGAGCGTGATTATATGTGTTTAAATTAATAAAAAAAAAATACAAAAATATGTCGTGCTTACGTTTCTTATCTAGCTTTGAAATTAGGAGTAATTAATTTTATCTTACAAAAATGAAAAACATAAAAAATAATAATGTAGTCTTGCACTTTTAAACATTTAATGTCCAAATTGTGTGACTTCATTTTAAATTGCTATTTGATTGCATGGTGATTGTTATTTGAGAGTTAATTAGCACTTTTATAAATTAATTTGGTTCTATAGGTTAATTTGAGTTGGTTAAAATTGTTTTAGTTTTAATTAATTGTTAAATAAAAAGGGGGGAAACAAAATAATAAGGAAATCGGACCAGGCTGAATTTTCAACGAAGCCCAAACGAAACAACCTGGCCCAACCCCCCCACACGCCCCAGCCCAAATACTCGCCCATCATCAGTTAAGTAACGTTTGATCTGGACCGTTGGATTTTATTATCCAACGGCCCAGATTAATCATTAAATACCCAAATACACTCAGACCGTAATGTGATCAAACGACGTCGTTCCATTTGTAAGTGAAGAGATCCAAGCCGTCGATCAACGTTGATCCGACGGATCTCATCAACCGCCCCAATCGTTTGATCTTGGCCGTTGGATTCTCATCATCCAACGGCCGAGATTAAAGCATTAATTTTAAACATACCAAACACACCCAAGACCCTCATCTCTCACCCCAGAACCCCCCTCTCTCTTCATCTCCCAAAGGTCTTCAGAGACCGGACCTCGCTCCGCCGTCCACCACCGTTGCGCCGCCTGCCGAAAATCGCCTCACGGCGGTTCCGGTAGGCCAACGGCCACCATCTTAACACCAAATACTCCCCTCACCTCCCCCATTACGAATCCAGCCTTCGTTTACCTCGAATCACTCGGAGCTCCTCGAATCTTCATTTGAAGATTCGAGTCAAACTCGAGCCAACGCCAAATCACCCCAAACTCACCCCAAACCCTCCCATGGCCTCCCTCATACCCCCGCCGGCTTTCATTTACCTCGAATCTTGCCAGAATCGCAAAAGCCCCAAATCCGAACCAAGAACCCTAGAATACTAAAATTAGGGATTCCGCCCAAGAATTAAACGAGATTGGAGTCTAATAGACTTTGATTGAGACTTTCGTCTGAAAATGTCTCAATTAAAGTCCGTTCGACTTCAAAATGGTAATTGTTGAATCCAAGCGGCCGCAATTCGTGAGTCTGATTTCTATTCTCTCTTGAGGTATTTCATTTCCTTCTTGTATCTCTTTGTATTAATTGTGTGTTCAAATTTATTGATTTTGATCATTATCTTTCATCTTTTCTGTTTTATCTGTTCTCCTCCGATAAGGCCTTTTATTTGGTCGATTCCTTCTATTTTCGTTAGTTAAAATGAATCATATGTTCAGTTCGACTAAAGTCGTCAAGGAATTAGTTCATAGTATTGATCCCCTGAACCTGCCCGTATGCAATTCGTAAGGCTGGGATTTGTTGTGTGTTTGATTCCAGATTAGGGGGTTAATTGGATATAGTTGATAGGTTAATTAGTATTAGTTTTTAAATGCCCTGCCCATAAGAGAGGCTAGTGGAACCTGCCATACAGCAGGGTATCCCACTAAGCCTCATGCGATCAGTAGTTTAATGCTTTAGTCCATACCTGGACACTGGGTAGTGGAGAGTGCAGGGAATATGATGGGCAAGGGTTAATTGGGCAGGCCTTCAGGAGGGGTTGGGGTTTTTAGCTATAAATATAGCATTAAGCTGAAACAGTAAAGGGAGATTGAAGAAGATAGAGAGAAATATTCCTACACACACAGACACACATACAAATATATAGATAGAGAGAGCTGGGAAGTTAAAAAAAAAGAAAAAGGGGAGGGAAAAACGAGATTGAAACCAAAAATACAGAGAGAACAAGAAGGATAGACAAGTTACTGTTTCATTGGCTTTTGGTTACTGTTTCGTTTGTTGTGGTTGCTGCAATCCTGTTGTCATTCTTTGGCTACTGCTGTGGTTGTGCTTTGCTATTGGTTGTAGTGGCCGTTTGGTTGCTGTTGTTCTTGTGTTGGTGGTGGTGCTGTGCTACTGTTTTAGCTGTGTTCAGTGGCTGAGTGTTTGGTCGTTTGGTTGCTGTTGTTCTTGTGTTGTTGTTGTTGCTGTGCTGCTGTGACTTTGATTGCCACTGCCTGTTGTTCTTGTGTTGGTGGTGGTGCTGTGCTACTATTTTAGCTGTGTTTAGTGGCTGAGTGTTTGGTTGTTTGTTGCTGTTGGTTATTGCTTGTTGGTCTGTTGTCATTTGGCTTCATCGACTTAACTGATCTCCATTCTCTTGTTGTGTTGAATTCCAGGTATTTCACTACTGCCTGAAGCTGTAAATGTGAATTGAAGAAATAAAGCTTAGCTTATTGATCATCATGTCATTCTAATCCATATCGAAATTTAGTTAAATACATGTATATTCATTAAGAGAACTTGAGCATGTAATAGACTATATGGATTGTAATTATGTGAACTTTATATTTCCATAGGCTATCATAGTTGAAGTAGTTTACTGGAAACGTACTATGTAATGGGTGTACGAATCAATGAAATACATGTTGGAAAGAAAAAATTTCAATTATGCTAGTGGTGTTAATTTGACCAGGTTAAGAGTGCATGATAACAAACAATCAGTATGAAAGTAAATAGAATCATGATGATGGTAGCTTGATCGAGGGTGATGAATTAGTAGTATCGCGTTCAATGATCAATTAGTTAATTAAGTATGTAAATCCCGTTCTATCAATAGTTTGCTTAAAAAGGGAACTTGGACAATTGATATATCACTTCGTCGCTATTAGATTATCAGTACACTTTAGTTCGTGCATATTTACTACGATTTAGATCATTTACACGAAAACTGATTATCAGTTAGATTGGATTAAAATCTGAACCATGTTCAAAAATTCTTTTCCTAAATAAAACAAATTTTTCGGGTAACTAATTAGCTTAACTAATTTGAATACAAATTGAAGCTTAAGTAATTTAAGAGCAAAGTAAAAAGGAAATTGTCTTCCGGCGGTTAATTTTGAGTCAAGGCTCTATTGAATGGCCGAAATGATAAAAACAAAAATATAAAACTAGTAGGTAATGATAAACAATCAACATTTTTCTTTGTTATTAGAGACAAAACAAGTAGAGAATATAGTTCATTATAGGATTGGCCTTGGTAATAATGAGATGAGCCTCGCCAAACGCAAATACACAATCGCGGGGCCCTCTAATCAGTTGTTATGAAGACTTAGCCCTGGAAAGACCGTTTAGTTAATTTCACGGTCCTTTCCCGAAGTTAATAAGGACGATAGACTCTTTAGGCGCGATTTGTAAGCAAATTACTTTCCTAAACGCGGGTGCGCATTTATGTGACCCAAATCTTACTCTCGGCGAAACTGAAATACATTAAAGTCACAGGCGTACTGGTTGCGGTGTGACTCGAAATGTGTTTTCGTGACGTCACAATTCCTCTAAAAAATAAGAGCGGAGCATTAAAAGCGCGTAGTTAAAATATATAAAAGAATCAGATAGAAACAAAAAATTGCAATTGAGCGACCGTGCTAAAACCACGGAATCCGGGAGTGCCTAACACCTTCTCCCGGGTTAACAGAATTCCTTATCCAGGTTTCTAGTTTCGCAGACTGTATTACAGAGTCATAAATTTCCTCGGGTCGGGATTAAACCGGTGATTTGGGACACCGTTATTTTTCCAAATGGCGACTCTGAATTAAATAAATTAAACCCGTCTCGATTGTCCTTTAACCGGAAAAACTCCCTTGTGCCCTCGCGGGTGCGTAAAAAGGAGGTGTGACAGCTCTGGCGACTCTGCAGGGGATAGGTGACCTCTAAACTTCGGTTCAGGGTCTAAGAATTCGAGCTCAGTTAAATTGTTGTTTTGTCTATATCCGATTTTATTACATGTTTAATTAATGTGCTACATGTCTACCGCTTTGATACTAGTTGCACTGTATATACAAATTGCTATATGTTTACCGCTTTGATATTGCGTGAACTGTGTACAAAACTGTGCCGAAAACTCGTCTCTTCTTACCCCCGGAGATGTGCTTACCGGTTGAGACTCCCCTTTCTGTTAGTGTCACTACCAAAATAAGAAAAGAGGCAGGATAAGTTACAAAGCCGGACGATCCCGCGGGTCCCCGTACGTAGCTCCCTCCTCAAATCCGAGTTGTCTGCTCGGGTACACGGTCTAGTACCATTGAAAAGCATCAGGATATTGAGCCTAGATTTAGGACGTTTATTTGCATCATATCTGACTTAGGGGACTCAACACAGGGGTTGGGTCCGTCTAGGACAGGTGACCCGGTATTGGAAAAGACCGAGCATGTTATATGTTGCATTTATTTGTTCTAGATTATTACGGGCTAAATTCTTGAAAAAACAAAAAGAGAGGAAATTTTAGAATAGAAAAATATCGAAATGTCGACGAAATGCTGTCGATTGCTTGAAATTTTTTTTTTAAAAATAGGTAGAACAATTTTGGTTGCAATAATTGGTCAAATAATCTGACCGAACTACGCAGGTTTGATTCTCGCCATTAGGTGGGATACGTAGGCAACCCTCATCGGGTCCAACCACCCCTTCAAAAATTTTTTTAAAAAAAATGTCGAAGTTTTAGTTTTCAATAAAATCAAAGTGATGCCGTTTTTGCAAATAGCCGAATGTTCCGAAAGGACGCCGGAAGGCTGTTTTTGCAAAAATAGCCACTTTGAATTTTTATAAATAATTTTTGGGCACAACCTTGAAATATTCCCTCGCGGAAATGTTGAAAGGTCGTAGCCGCAAAATCAAGTTTGGGTTACCACCCCTTTCAAAAATAAAAAAAATGTCGAATTTCAGTTTTTAATAAAGCGAAGTGACGCTGTTTTTTCCGAAAGGACGCCGAAAGGCTGTTTTTTGCAAAAATAGCCACTTTGAATTTTTTTAATTAATTTGTGGGCACAACCTTGAAATATTCCTTGTGGAAATGTTGCAAGGCCATAGCCGCAAAATCAAGTCCGGGTTCACACCCCTTTTGTAAAAATAACCAAAAAATGTCAAATTTTGATTTTATTATAAATACGTCGGGTGATGCTATTCTTGTTTAAAACAAGCCGAATGTTTTTCAAAAGAACGTTGGATGGCCGTTTTTGCAAGAATAGCCACCTTGAGTCATTTTAAATAATTTTGGACACAACCTTGAAATATTCCCTCGCGGAAATGTCGAAAGGCTGTATCCACAAAATTAAGTTTGAGTCATCGCTCACTTTACAAAAATAACCACTTTATCAAATAAGCCATTACATGGCCAAAATTTTGCTGAAATAGTCACATTTTTGCATTTTAACTTCCTCAATCTTGTGTTGGCCTGTGTCGGTGCTGAACGATGCCCCATAGGCCCCACGATAAAAATTTTGAATTTGCATCTTCCTAAATAAAATTTTGCAAAAAGAGCCACTTTGTCTAAATAAGCCATTATATGGCCAATTTATAAAAAATAGTCTTGTGTTGGTTTATGGTGATGCCGAACGATGCCCCATGAGCCACAGGATAAAAAAAAAATTTCAAGTTTATTTTTCTTAAACAACATTTTGCAAACATAGTCATTTTGTCAAATAAGCCATTATGTGGCCAATTGTGTAGAAATAGTCATAATTGACACCAAAAATATCCTTATTCATGTAGAAATCTCCTACACAAGTTTGTAGTTGGAATCGGCTTCTATAATTTTCTTTCAAAAGAAAAAGAAAAAAAAATCAAAAAAAAAATCAAATAAACATCTCTTTATTTCTTGCATTAATTTGCGAGAACTACGCTCGGTCTGATTCATGCGGGGTCATGATACGTAGGCAATCTCCATAAGATTCGACCACAACTGTATATGTATATATATGAAAAAAAAAATGAAAAAAATGAAAAAAAGGAAAAAAAAAGAAAAGAAAAAAAAAAAAAAAAAAAAAAAAAGAAGAATGATCAATAAGCGGGATACCTTAATGCTGACATGCTGGCTTTGTTTTGTTGTGCCCATTTACAGAAAGGTGGTTGGTTGTGGTTCTAAAATAACTCTTCCCCGTAAGACAAAGTCGGAGGACAATGGCAGATAATCTCAAGACTGAGTGGGTTGGTACAGGTACCCGACAACAGCTGGTTGAACGGAACCACGGGTTAGTAGAGGAAGTCAAGATATTGAGACAACACGTGGCTGATATGTATCGGGCGTGGATGGATGGAAAAGCACCACCTCCGCCACCACCTAGCTTCCTGGACTCTGTCCTTACCCGTACAATGAACCCGATGCCAGATGATCTCCCGCACTCTCCATATATACCCACCTATCACAACTTCTCCAGCCATTCGAGTAGCTCAATTACTCGTCCCCCAACTATGTTTTCACAACGCTACTCCCGTCCCCAACACCACTACTCTCCCCGGGACAACCAAAATCGTACTTCACCTTCCAGGGTACCCAGCTCCACAAAAGGCTTACCAACCCCCGCGAACATACCGGAAACCCCCCGGGTCAGGTTTCAGGCCAAATAAGGCGTTTAGGGAGGAAAGGTTGTTGAAGCGAGAAAAGGCGCTCACCCCTATCGGAGAGTCCTATGCAAGCCTGTTTGAAAAGTTAAAACATGTCGGCCTGATTACACCGCTCCCCGGATATACTCCCGATCCACGTGCAAGAAGCTTCGATCCTACTGCACGATGTGCATACCATTCCAATGTCAGCGGGCACGATATTGAGAGTTGTCGTACCTTGAAAAAGGAAATAGAAAGAATGATTCAAAAAGGGTGGTTGATTGTGATCAATGATGATGACAGAGAGCATACGAATCCTCTGGGGGGTGTATTGACTGAAGCTAAAAATGTTGAAACAGATGGCAGCCTCGGCAATATGGGTGCAGAACTTAGTGGCTAAAGCGTCGTGCTTGGTAATTGGGAAGACACTCCATCTTTTGGTCAGCTAGATGGAGCTTCGGTGGTTCGTTTTGTTGTCATTTCTGTTGTCCGAGTTATTTTCAGGGTTTTCTTGTGGTCAAACCCTCTTGTCTTAGCAGTTTTTTGGTCTTGCCCAGTTTTGTTTCAGGGCTGTACTCTAGTTTTTTTTGCTTGTTTTGTCATTGAACCATTTCGTCATTAGTTTAATGAAGCTTTCGGTCTTTTGTTACTTCCGGTCATTTTATTTGTTTAGTTAATTTTACCCTTAGATTTGTCTTGTGTTCAAACGCCGAATCTAGTGGCACGACATGCGCACACATAATCGTGGCTTAATTCTAAAAGTTAATCATGAAGCAATTGGAAGGTGATCGGGTCATTTAAAGGAAATAAAAACAATTTGAGATTATTTGGATCCCGATTCATGTGAAACCGGGGCAACTAAAAAAGAAACAGTTAAAGGCAAGCTGGCCAAATCGACGTGGGCTCATTCACAATAATGAAAATGAGAGTGTTGCCCAACAGTGCTTTAAAGATATGATGAATATTAATTGTGTTGTTTACGCTTGGCATGTTTTGAAGATTGGAATGACGAAGGCATTTTGTTCTGCTATCCAAACACTTCATCCATCGTCAACCCTTTTGAGCCTGAATTTAAATTCTTTCATACCCCTCCTTCGGAATTAATTGCAAAGACTAGAAACACAAGTTTGAAAGGCAAAAGAAGAAAGGGATAAAGAAAAAATAAAGAAAAAGAAAACAACAAAAAGAGATAAAGAAAAGAAAAGAAAAGTGTATGAAAAAAGAAATTTGGAAAAGAGGAATTGGGAACTACGTTTGACCTGATTCCTCAAAGAGGATACGTAGGCGCTTCACAGCTCGGTCATAGTGTAAATAAAAACCAAAAAATCCCCAAGCAAGAAACAGGGGCAATAAAAAAAAAAAATGTGTTTATGTAAGGAAAATATAGGATTCCGAAGGTTGTAATTTTGAACCCAATTTATTTTATTTTGAGCCTTTAATACCTTTTCTTTCTAGCCCTGTCCAAACCCACATTACGGTCCAAAGAAAGACCTTTTGACCAATTTTCAAAAGAGGTTGAGTTAGGCAAATGAGAGAAGTTTCATCGGGACATAACACTCTGATTCCCGGCGCAAAGACTCCGATCTCCAGCAGAAAATAGGAGAGTCTTAGCAGTAACACCGCCAATCCCCAGCGGAAAGTAACACAAATGAGAGAGTCTTAGCGGTGAAAACCTTCACAGGCACCATAAGGCGATGAAAGCCGAGAAAAAAAAAACCAAAATGAGAGAGGCTTGATAGTGAAAACCCCTCGGGCACTACAAGTCGAACGAAGATTGGAAATCAAATGGAAAGCCCCATGCGAAGATTACAAAAGGCGGTTTAACAACGGAATATAGGCTATATGTGCATGTCGTGTCCATTAGAGTTGGTATCCACGTTTGATAGGTTTACTTTATAATTTTTCTTTTTAGAGAGTCATTTTCCTTTTTGTCTTTTATGTTGTTTCCTTTTATCTTTCTCCTTTTTTTTCAAAAAATTCCCCAACAGAGTCTGTTTGCAAGAAATGACTGCAAAATTTTCCATCAGCTTTTTAATTACACAAGACGGGATTTTGATTGGTACACCCAAGTGGTATAAGTCAGGAAGGATCAAGCGCAATGCCAGTGTCCAGAGGGATATTCCCCGGCAATAGGAAAATGACAAAGGGAGGGATTGGTGTCAATAAGGATATCTCGAGGAAGGTTAATGACCGCAAGGAAGGTTAATGAGACTCAAAGGTTGGGAAATGCCCAGTCCTTAGATATGCCGCAAAAGAAGGAGAGATATCCCCAGCAGAAAGGTATTTTCAGTGACAAGGGTGAACAAAGAAAATGGTTCACCAGTAAAACATGCAAGGTCTTCACGAAGGGTCACTATCATAGGAATTCGGGTGGTCAGGTGGAAAACCACGTGGAAAGGTTCGCGAATAAAGAGTCGTCAAGGAAGGCGGGGAAGCAAGAAAGGAGAAAACTATCCCCGGCATGAACATCATCAAATAATAACATCCCCAGTAAGTTCTGATAATGAAACACAGAGCAGGGAAAGAGGAGGAGAACCATCCCCAGCAGGAGCACCACAACCAGCCACCACATTTTAAAACTAACCAATTTTTCTTTGATTTGAAACAGGGAAAAGAGGGGTTGTTGGCAGAAAAGCATGCCACGAAGAAGATTCTCAAACTGGGGCAGAAAATTTTCTCCTGTTGCAAAAATTTTCTCGAAACCAAATACTTGGTTGGGGAAAGAAGCCAGATAACGCGAGGAAATGATCTTTGAACCCGGTTATCCCCAGCAGATTTGAAAGAAAGAAAACAACAAGCTGTGATAGATGAAATTATACCCCCAACAGACAGGACAAGACGAGGAAGCTTGCGTTCAGAAAGGCAAGAGGCCGGTATCACCCCCAGCAGTTCTCGGAAAAATGAAACATTGATTTCGGGATTTCACCGGCAGCATTATATCCTACAAGTTTTTCAAGGGAGCGAAGCACGAGCCCCGAAGGAGGTTTGGAAAGAGGAAAAAGGAAAAGGGATCCCCCGACAGGGCAATCCCCAGCTGATGACATTTCAATCCCCAGCGATCTCGGGAGAGAATAAAGGTTTTGAAGGAAGTAGAAAATGAGGAAATAAAGAAGATTTTCCCAGCAGCATTACCCCAGCAGGTAAGTAATTAGTTCCAAAGACATCCCCGGCAGTCAAGAGAAAAATAACACGACCCGGGAGGAAAGCAATTCCAAAACAAGGTAATTCAGAAGAAAGGATGGCCCAAGAAGCGATGCAGGAAGAAGAAAGTGGTGCAGGAAGCAAAGGAATGACGATTTATTTTCAAAAAAAGATGTTGAAGTCAGGAGCCCGCCTGAAGAGAGGAATGGCGTTTAATTTTCAGAGTTGTTGTTGAAGTCAGGAGCCCGCCTGAAGAGAGGAATGGCGTTTATTTTCAAAAGATGTTGTTGAAGTCGGGAGCCCGCCCGAAGAGAGGAATGGCGATTTATTTTCAAAAGTTGATGATTGAAGTCAGGAGCCCGCCTGAAGAGAGGAATGGCGTTTATTTTCAAAGATGTTGTTGAAGTCAGGAGCCCGCCTGAAGAGAGGAATGGCGTTTATTTTCAAAAGATGTTGTTGAAGTCGGGAGCCCGCCCGAAGAGAGGAATGGCGATTTATTTTCAAAAGTTGATGATTGAAGTCAGGAGCCCGCCTGAAGAGAGGAATGGCGTTTATTTTCAAAAGATGTTGTTGAAGTCGGGAGCCCGCCCGAAGAGAGGAATGGCGATTTATTTTCAAAAGTTGATGATTGAAGTCAGGAGCCCGCCTGAAGAGAGGAATGGCGTTTATTTTCAAAAGATGTTGTTAAAGTCAGAAGCCCGCCAGGAGGAAAGCAGTTCCGAAACAAGAGTTGATGATTGAAGTCAGGAGCCCGCCTGAAGAGAGGAATGGCGTTTAATTTTCAGAGTTGATGATTGAAGTCAGGAGCCCGCCCGAAGAGAGGAATGGCGATTTATTTTCAAAAGATGTTGTTGAAGTCAGGAGCCCGCCCGAAGAGAGGAATGGCGATTTATTTTCAAAAGATGTTGTTGAAGTCAGGAGCCCGCCTGAAGAGAGGAATGGCGATTTATTTTCAAAAGATGTTGTTGAAGTCAGGAGCCCGCCTGAAGAGAGGAATGGCGATTTATTTTCAAAAGATGTTGTTGAAGTCAGGAGCCCGCCTGAAGAGAGGAATGGCGTTTAATTTTCAGAGTTGATGATTGAAGTCAGGAGCCCGCCTGAAGAGAGGAATGGCGTTTTATTTTTCAAAAGATAATGTCGGAATCAGGGAGCCCGCCTGAAGAATGGAGTGGCGATTTATTTTGAAGTTGTAGTTGAAGTCAGGGAGCCCGCCTGAAGAATGGAGTGATGATTTATTTTGAAGCGGTTGAGCATAACAGAAATCCCCGGCAAGAATCCAAGTTCAAAATCAAAAGGAAGACAACAAAGGTCAGAAAAGACTTCGAAGGAAAATAGTTCGAAGATCACAAGGAAGGGACCAATGGTCGGAGTTCGGCAATCAAGATAGGCCGAAATAACAATTGTCATAAGAGAAGAAGCATGTGAAGAAACACCAGAGCCAGCAGGATGGCAAGGAAACATGACAAGATCAAGTTGAAAAGATAGATAAGAATTTGTAATACTGTAATTTAGTCTAGCTTCTTATTTTTCGCTTAGTACGATGTAATAAGGAGGTCAGTCAAGCAGTGGCAACAGCAGCAACAACAGTAACAGCAAGATCACAGCAGTCATGGTAGTCCCAGCTACCAAAACTTCCCGAACTACATTGACCTGATTCCCTTTTAGCCCAGGATATGTAGGAGGCCTCCGAAGCAAAGGCTCGGTCAAACTCTTTCAAAATGCTTCCCACGGAGTATTCAAACGGGCAAAAATCGCTCATACGTGCTCATTTGTCTTTGCACGAAAACTCTTCGTTGTTTCCGCGCAAAGAGGGGCAGCTGTGAGCACGTGATTTTTGCCTAACATGAGTTACTCCCACAGTATTTTGTGAATTTTTGTGTTACTTTTGGTATTTGTTTGAATTCGTATGAGCGTGATTATATGTGTTTAAATTAATAAAAAAAAATACAAAAATATGTCGTGCTTACGTTTCTTATCTAGCTTTGAAATTAGGAGTAATTAATTTTATCTTACAAAAATGAAAAACATAAAAAATAATAATGTAGTCTTGCACTTTTAAACATTTAATGTCCAAATTGTGTGACTTCATTTTAAATTGCTATTTGATTGCATGGTGATTGTTATTTGAGAGTTAATTAGCACTTTTATAAATTAATTTGGTTCTATAGGTTAATTTGAGTTGGTTAAAATTGTTTTAGTTTTAATTAATTGTTAAATAAAAAGGGGGGGAAACAAAATAATAAGGAAATCAGACCAGGCTGAATTTTCAATGAAGCCCAAGCGAAACAACCTGGCCCAAACCCCTCACCCGTCCAGCCCACACGCCCCAGCCCAAATACTCGCCCAGCATCAGTTAAGTAACGTTTGATCTGGACCGTTGGATTTTATTATCCAACGGCCCAGATTAATCATTAAATACCCAAATACACTCAGACCGTAATGTGATCAAACGACGTCGTTCCATTTGTAAGTGAAGAGATCCAAGCCGTCGATCAGCGTTGATCTGACGGATCTCATCAACCGCCCCAATCGTTTGATCTTGGCCGTTGGATTCTCATCATCCAACGGCCGAGATTAAAGCATTAATTTTAAACATACCAAACACACCCAAGACCCTCATCTCTCACCCGAGAACCCCCCCTCTCTCTTCATCTCCCAAAGGTCTTCAGAGACCGGACCTCGCTCCGCCGTCCACCACCGTTGCGCCGCCTGCCGGAAATCACCTCACGGCGGTTCCGGTAGGCCAACGGCCACCATCTTAACACCAAATACTCCCCTCACCTCCCCCATTACGAATCCAGCCTTCGTTTACCTCGAATCACTCCGGAGCTCCTCGAATCTTCATTTGAAGATTCGAGTTAAACTCGAGCCAACGCCAAATCACCCCAAACTCACCCCAAACCCTCCCATGGCCTCCCTCATACCCCCGCCGACTTTCATTTACCTCGAATCTTGCCAGAATCGCAAAAGCCCCAAATCCGAACCAAGAACCCTAGAATACTAAAATTAGGGATTCCGCCCAAGAATTAAACGAGATTGGAGTCTAATAGACTTTGATTGAGACATTTTCGTCTGAAAATGTCTCAATTAAAGTCCGTTCGACTTCAAAATGGTAATTGTTGAATCCAAGCGGCCGCAATTCGTGAGTCTGATTTCTATTCTCTCTTGAGGTATTTCATTTCCTTCTTGTATCTCTTTGTATTAATTGTGTGTTCAAATTTATTGATTTTGATCATTATCTTTCATCTTTTCTGTTTTATCTGTTCTCCTCCGATAAGGCCTTTTATTTGGTCGATTCCTTCTATTTTCGTTAGTTAAAATGAATCATATGTTCAGTTCGACTAAAGTCGTCAAGGAATTAGTTCATAGTATTGATCCCCTGAACCTGCCCGTATGCAATTCGTAAGGCTGGGATTTGTTGTGTGTTTGATTCCAGATTAGGGGGTTAATTGGATATAGTTGATAGGTTAATTAGTATTAGTTTTTAAATGCCCTGCCCATAAGAGAGGCTAGTGGAACCTGCCATACAGCAGGGTATCCCACTAAGCCTCATGCGATCAGTAGTTTAATGCTTTAGTCCATACCTGGACACTGGGTAGTGGAGAGTGCAGGGAATATGATGGGCAAGGGTTAATTGGGCAGGCCTTCAGGAGGGGTTGGGGTTTTTAGCTATAAATATAGCATTAAGCTGAAACAGTAAAGGGAGATTGAAGAAGATAGAGAGAAATATTCCTACACACACAGACACACATACAAATATATAGATAGAGAGAGCTGGGAAGTTAAAAAAGAAAAAGGGGAGGGAAAACGATATTGAAACCAAAAAATACAGAGAGAACAAGAAGGATAGACAAGTTACTGTTTCATTGGCTTTTGGTTACTGTTTCGTTTGTTGTGGTTGCTGCAGTCCTGTTGTCATTCTTTGGCTACTGCTGTGGTTGTGCTTTGCTATTGGTTGTAGTGGTCGTTTGGTTGCTGTTGTTCTTGTGTTGGTGGTGGTGCTGTGCTACTGTTTTAGCTGTGTTCAGTGGCTGAGTGTTTGGTCGTTTGGTTGCTGTTGTTCTTGTGTTGTTGTTGTTGCTGTGCTGCTGTGACTTTGATTGCCACTGCCTGTTGTTCTTGTGTTGGTGGTGGTGCTGTGCTACTGTTTTAGCTGTGTTCAGTGGCTGAGTGTTTGGTTGTTTGTTGTTGTTGGTTATTGCTGTTGGTCTGTTGTCATTTGGCTTCATCGACTTAACTGATCTCCATTCTCTTGCTGTGTTGAATTCCAGGTATTTCACTACTACCTGAAGCTGTAAATGTGAATTGAAGAAATAAAGCTTAGCTTATTGATCATCATGTCATTCTAATCCATATCGAAATTTAGTTAAATACATGTATATTCATTAAGAGAACTTGAGCATGTAATAGACTATATGGATTGTAATTATGTGAACTTTATATTTCCATAGGCTATCATAGTTGAAGTAGTTTACTGGAAACGTACTATGTAATGGGTGTACGAATCAATGAAATACATGTTGGAAAGAAAAAATTTCAATTATGCTAGTGGTGTTAATTTGACCAGGTTAAGAGTGCATGATAACAAACAATCAGTATGAAAGTAAATAGAATCATGATGATGGTAGCTTGATCGAGGGTGATGAATTAGTAGTATCGCGTTCAATGATCAATTAGTTAATTAAGTATGTAAATCCCGTTCTATCAATAGTTTGCTTAAAAAGGGAACTTGGACAATTGATATATCACTTCGTCGCTATTAGATTATCAGTACACTTTAGTTCGTCCATATTTACTATGATCTAGATCATTTACACGAAAACTGATTATCAGTTAGATTGGATTAAAATCTGAAGCATGTTCAAAAATTCTTTTCCTAAATAAAACAAATTTTTCGGGTAACTAATTAGCTTAACTAATTTGAATACAAATTGAAGCTTAAGTAATTTAAGAGCAAAGTAAAAAGGAAATTGTCTTCCGGCGGTTAATTTTGAGTCAAGGCTCTATTGAATGGCCGAAATGATAAAAACAAAAATATAAAACTAGTAGGTAATGATAAACAATCAACATTTTTCTTTGTTATTAGAGACAAAACAAGTAGAGAATATAGTTCATTATAGGATTGGCCTTGGTAATAATGAGATGAGCCTCGCCAAACGCAAATACACAATTGCGGGGCCCTCTAATCAGTTGTTATGAAGACTTAGCCCTGGAAAGACCGTTTAGTTAATTTCACGGTCCTTTCCCGAAGTTAATAAGGACGATAGACTCTTTAGGCGCGATTTGTAAGCAAATTACTTTCCTAAACGCGGGTGCGCATTTATGTGACCCAAATCTTACTCTCGGCGAAACTGAAATACATTAAAGTCACAGGCGTACTGGTTGCGGTGTGACTCGAAATGTGTTTTCGTGACGTCGCAATTCCTCTAAAAAATAAGAGCGGAGCATTAAAAGCACGTAGTTAAAATATATAAAAGAATCAAATAGAAACAAAAAATTGCAATTGAGCGACCGTGCTAAAACCACGAAATCCGGGAGTGCCTAACACCTTCTCCCGGTTAACAGAATTCCTTATCCAGGTTTCTAGTTTCGCAGACTGTAATACAGAATCATAAATTTCCTCGGTTCGGGATTAACCGGTGACTTGGGACACCATTATTTTCCCAAGTGGCGACTCTGAATTAAATAAATTAATCCCGTCTCGATTGTCCTTTAACTGGAAAAACTCCCTTGTGCCCTCGCGGGTGCGTAAAAAGGAGGTGTGACAGTGAGGATTGATCATATGCTGAAGGTGAATAGGTAGGTTCTGTAATAAATATTGAGGTTGGGAATATAGGATGGTGTGATGTGTTGGTTTTAACAAAAAGAAAGTGTGATTCATGAAATTTCACATACCTTGACACAAATAGCGTGGACAATTCCAATAGCTTATATCCATTCTAATGAAATGGATAACCAAGAAAAACACAAGATGTTGCTTTTTTATCAAACTTTGCTCTTCCCTGTGCTAATTTAGATATATAACAGAGGCATCTAAAATTTCTTAAATGATCATACTTGGAATTTTGCTGAAATAGAACCTCATATGGCGTCTTTCCTTTAAGAACACCAGAAAGAATCCTATTAATAAGAAGTGTGGCAGTTAGAATAGATTCACCCAAAATGACATAAGTAGGTTATATTGGAACAATAACCCTCTTGCAATCTTTAAGAGGTATCTATGCTTTCTCTCAACAATCTCATTCTGTTGAGGAGTTGGTACATAAGATAGTTGGTGTAGAGTTTCTTTTGAGGCTAGGAAAGCTGCCCCTTGTGTATCTTTTCTCAATTATAATGCATTGTTAGATCTTATCATTCTAACTTTCACACTGAATTGCCTTTCAACTATATATAGAAAAGATTTAAGCATAGGAAAAGCATTGCTTTTAGAACTTAATAAAAATGTCCATATTCCTCTACTATAGTCATCTACTATGGTAAGGAAATATCTAAATCGATTATAAGTATTGACTTATAAGGTCCCCATGTGACTATATGTATAAGTTCAAAAATATGCTTGCATTTTATGCTACTGATGAAAAAGGATTTCCGGTTTGCTTAGATTTTTAGGAAAAACGTCACATAAACTCAAAATTGACTTACAATGAAGAAAATCTAAATGTTTCATTACTAAAAATGGGAGGTGCCCCTATCTTACATGTCAAAGTTCAATATCAGGAGTAGCATTAACTTGAACTGGACTAGAAAAAGAAACAAACTCTGAAATGGAATTTCTTCCTTTTGGAATTGAAAGTGCATTAATACTCAATAGATCATTAGATTTAAGACTACTTGGTTCCAATAAGTAGAGTCCACCTCTAACTTCATCAAAAGCTCGTGGACCTTTCAGTGAAAGGCCCTACAACAGACACCTAATAGATGTGAATAGGACATCATATTTGAACTCAACATAAAACCTATGAACCGATAATAAGTTATATTTGAATTCTGGAACATGTAACACATTGTTCAAGATATGACATGGCAGAACAGAAATACTCCTTATATGAGTAACAATTACCTTGAAAGAATTAAGTAAACTAATATTCAAAGGTACATGAAGATGAGTTAGAAGCAGGAAAGAATTAGGACCAAAACACATATGCTCTGAGGCACATGAATCAATGATCCATGTGTTCGATTTTAGACTAGTAAACACTGAACCTGAGTGTTTTAGAATAGTACATCAACTGCATTAATATTGATTCCTATATTTCCTGCCTGTGCTAACTTTTCTTGCTTATACATGTGCATCATTTTTACAGTTTGGTCCTTGCTGAGTTGTTGTCTAAAATTAATGTTGTTGTGTTTTGTTGCATCTCGCGTTTTCATATGTTAAAGTTTCGTCTTCAGTAATCGATATTGACTCGGGGATGAGATTATCTTGAGGTTATAAGCATTTATGCTATCTATAATAAGCGATAAGCAAGTGCCGTGAAGGGTAAAGGGTAACGAATCAAAGAAAGTGAGTTTCGTCAAAGTTTGTCAATATGGGATAGAATACGGTCCAAGCTATAATACCCGGTATTTATAGACCAGTACCATACAAGGTACCCCCATAACCACGATAGTATGGTACATAAAGTATATTAAAAATGAGTTATATTTTAAGTAATTTGAGATAATTCTTAATTATGTGGGTAATGGGTTAATTATTGGATAATGAAATATTATCTAATTAATTAAGGAATTATTGAATAAAGACTAAATCCCAAACTAAGGAATTATGTGGCAGTACCCTCTTTCCATTTAAGTAACTCATTAAGTCTTGCATAGATGGAATAATTTGAGGGATTTGGGTGGCTTAGTCATCCACCAAATGGACCACACCCACAAAAAGTTTTCTACAACTAGAGATACGAAATACCATCTAGTTACTTCACGTTTTTGCAAGAAAACTTCATGTGCGTATTACAAATCAAATTGAATCTCTTGTGTAAGTAGAGTGGGTTGATCGTGAGTAAGTAATCAAAAAAATTCCATATCAAATTCTAAGAGAATCCATTGTTGGTTGTTGATTTTGTAAAGCGAGAACTGCAAATTCTAAGAGAATCAACTCAGGTATGTTATGGCTATTTTTTATTTCTTTTTGGCATGGTCCATACAATACAAATAAAACAAATGTACAACTTTTATAAATGGCTATATTCATATAAGTATTAGAGGTACCTATGTTCTTGAATTCTCATGTATCTTCTGTTCGTGAATTTTAGAAAAATACGTAGTTGATAAAGTTTATCCGAAAGGTATATTGATCTTATTAACATATTTTTGTGTATTTTATTAATTTATACATGTACATTGACTTATGACTAGATGGAATTATATAAGTGTATATATATGTATTTATATGGTATATGGGATATGGGGAAGGGTTGCGACGTTATATACGCACCATCACCTGATTAGCTGGTATATGTTGATGATTTTGCCCACAGTGACCAAAATGATATGATGGGATGCCCTCAACGGCTTTATAATGTTGTGTACAGCTATACCTATGTATGACACAAAATTTATATGCAGATGCATGACATTACAAATGTTTCAGGATTTACAAAGTGATTTAGACTTACAGGCGGAATTCCTTATTCCATGTTTCATCTATGTCTTTTATGTACTGATTTTTATGATGTACATACTCAGTACATTATTCTTACTGATGCCCTATATCCCGGTGCCTGCATTTCATGCCTGCAGGTGCAGGTTGACAAGATGACGGTCCCCCTTCATAGGATCCTTGATCAATGAGAGTTGGTATGATCCACTTGATTTGGAGCTGTTTTTGATTTTGGTACGATATGCTTGTATACATATATGGGTATGAAATGGCCCAGTCTTGTCCTTGTATAGTTGTATATGCTATTAGCGGTCTGTAGACAGTCATGTATAGTTAGGTAGTATGTCGCCTTATCGGCTTCAAATTTGTAATTTGTAGTTGTCTGTAGGAGCCTTGTCGGCTCGCCCTATGTATTTCACATATGTATGTATATATGTCTTTTGAAAAGGTTTCTTATGTATACTATTCTCATAGTTCACCAGATATTATTCATGTTTATATCTTAAACGCATTCTTAAGGGTGTTCGATAGGTAGGACTTGGGCAGCCGTCGCGGTCCATCAGTTTGTGTTGTGAATAAAAGTTATTAGAGTAGTTATGTCCTAGGGTTATCTATGAACTGTGTCTAGTAGAGTCTTATTTATGGATGTTCTGTACCACACTTAAAAACATGAGGCTATAGAACATATATGATGTTATCCTCCCTTCTTATCTAAGATCGTGCAATCTAAGAATTCATGTTCCTAACGATATGTTACATTTTCAGTGATGCCTCCGAAGACTACAACCGCCTAGAAGGGAAAATCCGTGGCTGGTAGACTACTAGTCAAGTGCCACGAGTTACCTGGGATCGGGGAGAGTCTCATAGTGAGATTCCATCTCGTACTTCATATACCCTACCCTATCCAGAAGAGCTCTAAGGGGCACCAACTCCAGTGCCCATCCTTGTACGTCCAGCCCTTTAGCCAGATGCACGGGGTCAGTATATGAGAGATACTATTTAGTTATTAACTTGATTAGTAGCCACACAAGTTCGTCGTTATGAGGTAGGTATTGGTCATGCAGATAGGTTCGCCAGTGCGAGGATTCATGATTTCATTAATTTGGACCCTCCGATATTCACTGGAGTAGATCCAAATGAGGACCCTCAGGTATTTATCTATAGGATGCAGAGGACTTTTAGTGTAATGAAGTCCAGTGCAACTAAATCAGTTGAGCTAGCTTCCTATGGACTTCAAGATGTTGTAGTTAATTGGTACGAGTCTTGGGAATTGTCTAGAGGTGAGGATGCCCCTCCAGTAGTATGGTAGGAGTATACATAGCCTTTTCTTTATCATTATCTTCCACCCGAGCTTAGATGGGCCAGAGTTGATAGGTTCTTGACCCTTCGACGGGGTAACATGACTGTTCGGGAGTACAGTCTTCAGTTTGATTTGTTGTCCAGGTATGCTCCCACTATTGTATCTAAGATGGAGGATCGGGTTAACAGATTCATAATGGGGTTAGAGTCGCACTTTCTTAATAATTGTATGTCAGTCTCACTTCAGTCTGACATGGATATTTCTCGTATTGAGGCATACAATCAGGGTGTAAAGGAACGTAGCCAAAGGGTCTATTATGAGCATGATAGGGTCTAGAATAATAGAGCAAGGTCTTCCGGTCCCTCTAGTGAGTTTAGAGGTGGTCAGAGACAACAATACCCAAGGTATCCTGGCCAGCCATCAGCCCGCGCACCCCCTTAGTTTGTCGGTAAGAGATTTGATCATTTCACATATTTAGGGCCTAGTCAGAATTCTAGGGCCTTATGTTCTCAGTATAAGGGCGAGTCAAGTCATATGAGGTCGCTCTTGCCATGATATGCTCTGTGTGGTAAGAAAAATGCTGGGTAGTGTTGTATAGGATTGGGTATTTATTATACTTGTGGTTATCCAGGCCATGTTATAAGGGATTGTCTGACGAGAGGTGATGTAAGCGTAGTTCAGCCAGCGAGATTTATAGCTGGTTTGTCATTATCAATACGCCACCCTAAGCAAGGATCACAAGCACCAATAGGTAGTGGTAGAGGCAGAGGCGGAGCATCTAGCTGGAGCGGTCCTCAGAACCGTATTTATAAGAAGGACCAAAGGATCATGATTCATCACCTGATATTGTTACAGGTATATTATCAGTCTCCTCATATGATGTATATGCACTGATTAACCCAAGTTTCACCTTATCATATGTTACTCCATTAGTTGCTAATAAGTTTGGAATATAGCCTGAGTTGGTTAAACCTTTTAAGGTATCCACACCTGTTGGCGACCCCATGATAACTAGGCGGGTATACAGAGATTGTATAATAGTAGTTCATAGTCGATCTACAGTGGAAGACCTAATCAAGTTAGATATGGTAGAATTTGATGTTATAATGGGTATGGATTGGTTTGTTTCTTGTCATGCCAATGTTGATTGTAAATCGAAGATGGTCCGATTCCAATACAAGGGAGCCTGTTTTGGAATAGAAAGGTAATACGGCATCACCGAGAGGTAGATTTATTTCCTATCTCAAGGAAAGGAAGATCATTAGAAAGGGATATATTTGTCACTTAATTTAGGTTCTGGATGTGAAAGTAGAGTCACCAAACATTCAGTCTATCCCTGTGGTTAATGAGTTTCCCAATATTTTCCCGATGAGCTTCTGGGTCTTCCGCCTGAGCGAGAAATTGAGTTTGTTGTTGATATATTACCCGATACTCAACCAATATATATTCCTCCCTATATAATGGCACCCTAGAGCTGAAAGAGTTGAAGAATAACTAAGAGACTTGCTTGAAAAGGGCTTTATCAGACCTAGTACATCACCATGGGGAGCACCTGTATTATTCGTGAGGAAGAAAGATGGTTCCTTGCGGATGTGCATTGATTATAAACAGTTGTATAAAGTGACGATAAAGAATAAGTACCCACTTTTGAGGATTGATGATTTATTTGATCAGTTGCAAGGTGCCAAGTGTTTCTCGAAGATAGACTTGAGGTTCGGGTACCATCAGGTAAGGGTTAAGGAGAAAAATACTCCAAAAACAACATTCAGGACCAAATATGGGCATTTTGAGTTTCATGTTATGTCATTCGATTTTGACTAATGCCCAACCAGTATTCATGGATTTTATGAGCCGTGTGCTTAGACATTTTTAGATATGTTCGTAATTGTATTTATTGATGATATATTAGTTTACTTCCTTTTAGAGTCTGAGCATGCATATCATTTACGTACGGTGCTTAGAGCTCTACAAATAGAGAAGTTGTACGCCAAACTATATAAATGTGAATTCTTGTTAAACTTTATAGCTTTCCTTGGGCATATCTTTTCGAGTGATGGTATCCAAGTTGATATACAAAAGATTGAGGTAGTAAAGACTTGGCCTAAACCGATGAAACCAACGGAGGTTCATACCTTTCTCGTTTTGGCAGGTTATTATAGGAGATTTATAGAGATATTTTATTCTCTTTCAGCACCATTGACAAAGTTAACTCAGACTGGAACAAAGTTTCAGTGGACTGATGCTTACGAACGGAGTTTCCAGGCATTAAAGGATAGACTAAGTTCAACATCGATTCTAACACTCCCAGAGGGAATCGATGGTTATGATATCTATTGTGATGCTTTGGGCGTTGGATTGGGTTGTGTACTGATACAGCATGGTAAGGTTGTAGCTTATTCTTCTAAACAACTAAGAAAACACAAGAAGAATTACCCGACCCACAATTTAGAGTTAGCCGCGATGACTCATGCACTAAAGATGTGGAGACACTACTTGTATAACAGTCATGTTGATATCTATACAGATCATAAGATCATCTAGTATATCTTCAAGGAAAAGGGATTGAATTTATGTCAAAGGAGATAGTTGGATATACTTAAAGACTATGACGTTAATAGTTTATACCATCAGGGGAAGGAAAACGTAGTAGCCGACGCCCTTAGCTGTAGATCTATAGGTATCCTATCATATTTAATAGCTAGAGAAGAGGGAAATAGCCCATGAGATTCATCAACTAGCTAGTCTTGGAGTTCAATTACTGGACTTAGATGATATTGGAATTACTATTCAAGATACGACAACATCATCTTTAGTAACTGAAGTGAAGAACTCTAGTATGAGGATCCTATATTAGTTCAGTATAAGTATACAACCCCTCAAAAGGTGAAGACCCCATTTGAGATTACACAAGATAGGGTCCTCAGATATCGAGGACGATTATAAGTCCATAATGTTGTAGGGTTGAGTTAGCAGGTCATGGGATAAATTCACTATTCTTGTTAATCCATTCATCCAGAAGTAATAAAGATATATCATGATATCAGAGAAATATATTGGTGGGACGGAATGAAAAAGGATATAACAGAATTTATTGCTCAGTACCCTAACTATTAGCAGGTCAAGATTGAGCATAAAAAACCTGGTGGATTTTTACAGGCTATAGAGATTCCGATTTGGAAGTGGGAAGTAATCAATATGGATTTCACTTAGGTTTACCTTGTACATAACATAAGTTCGATTCTATATGGGTGATTGTTGATAGACTTGCAAAATCAGCCCATTTTTTGCCGGCTAGGATTACATGTTTCGCAGAGGATTATGTAAGGCTTTACATTAAGAATAGAGTATGATTACATGGTGTCCCTATATCTATTATTTCGGATAGAGGAGCTCAGTTTACAACTAATTTTTGGAGGTCCTTCCAAAAATGATTGGGGACTCAGGTAAGTCTTAGTACAAAATTTCATCCCAGACAGACGGACAAGCTGATCATACTATTCAGACACTTGAGGATATATTACGGGCTTGTGTGATAGATTTCAAGGGTATCTAGGATGATCATATTCCTCTTATTGATTTCGCGTATAAAAATACCTATCATTCTAGTATTCAGATGGCTCCATACGAAGTTCTTTACGGACGAAAGTATAGGTGGCCTATAGGGTGGTTCGATGTTGGGTAAACAATGTTAGTAGGAACAAAATTGGTACAATAGGCAATCGAGAAAATTAATCTTATACAGGAAAGTCTATTAGAAGCTCAAAGCCGTCAAAAGTCTTATGCGGATAATCGACGACGAGACTTGGAGTTTTAGGATATGATTAGGTATTCCTAAAGATATCATAGATGAAAGGTGTTATGAGGTTCGGTAAGAAAGGAAAACTTGTCCCTCTGTACATTGGACCATATAGGATTATACACAAGGCAGACCAGGTAGCAAATGAGTTAGACATGCCTTTAGACTTGGAGTCTGTACATCCAGGTTTTCATATGTCTATGCTCCATACATATATCAGAGATCCTTCCAAATTCATGTCAGTTGACGACGTTTAGGTCATAGAGCAGCTATATATCATATGAAGAAACTCCCATTACTATATTAGAAAGATAGGTTCGGAGATTGAGGACTAAAGACGTAGCTTCGGTGAAAGTACTTTGGAGAAACAACAATATGGAAGGAATGACTTGGGAGGCCAAAAACGATATGAGTCTAGATATCCTCACTTATTTCCTCTTCTAGAGAAGGGTCCTACTAAGATATCACAACCTTAAGGTACGTGTATGGATTCTTATATTAATTATTATCATTGGTCGTGTGAGACCATTGTCGTTATTGATTATTGTGATCCTATATAGCATTGAATTATTGAGTTTCTATAGTAAGGGTTGGTAGTAGTATTGTTACAATGGTGACTCTGCCAAAGTTTATATAGATCCGTGGGAGTTAAATATTCAGGAAGACTGTTTCTAATGAGGGAAGGATGTTACATCTCGCATTTTCGTACGATAAAGTTTCGTATTCAGTTAATCGACATAGACTCGGGGATGAGATTATCTCGAGGTTACAAGCATATATGCTATTTATAATAAGCGATAAGTAAGTTCCGTGACGAGTAAAGGGTAAATGAATCAAACAAAGTAAGTTTCGTCAAAGTTTGTCAATATGGTATAGAATATGGTCCGAGCAATAATACCCAATATTTATAGACTAGTGTCATACAAAGTACCCCATAACTATGATAGTGGGGTACATAAAGTGTGTTAAAAGTGAATAATATTTTAAGTAATTTGAGAGAATTCTTAATTGGGTAGGTAATTTATTAGTTGTTGGGTAGTGGGATATTACCTAATTAATTAAAGAATTATTGAATAAATATTAAACCCCCAAATAAGGAATTATGTGGCAACACTCCATCCCATTTAAGTGACTCATTAAGTCTTGCATAGATGGCATATTTTGAGGGATTGGGGTGGCTTCGTCATCCACCAAGTGGGCCACACTCACTAAAAGCTTTCTATAACTAGCAAGATACTACATACCATCAAGTTACTTCGCGTTTTTGCAAGAAAAATTTATGTGCGTCTTACAAATCAAATTTAATCTCTTGTGTAAGCAGAGTGGGATAATCGTCAGTAAGTAATCAAAATAATTCCATACCAAATTCTAAGAGAATCAGTTGTTGGTTGTTGATTCAGTAAACCGTGAATTGCAAATTCTAAGAGAATCAGTTTAGATATGTCTAAGGCTATCTCCTTTTTTTTTTTTTTTGCATGATTCATACTATACAAATAAAATGAGCAAATGCACAACTTTCATGAATGACTCTATTCATACAAGCACAAGAGGTACCTATGTTTTTGAATTCTCTTGTATCTTCTTATTACATTTTGTGTTTATGGGTTTCAGAAAAATACGTAGTTGATAAAGTTTATCCGAAATATATATTGATCTTATTAACATATTTTTTATGCATTTCATGTATTTATACATGTATATTGACCCATGACCAGATGACGTTTTATATATATATATATATATATATATATATATATATATATATATATATATATATATATATATATATATATATATATATATATATATATATATATATATATATATATAGGTTACAACGTTATATACACACCACTATCTGATCAGCTGGTACATATTGATGATTTTGCCCACAATGGCCGAAATTATATGATGGGATGCCCTCAGAGTCTTGATGATGTTATGTATACCTATACCTATGCATGACATGACATTTATACGCACGTGCATGCCATTACAAATTTTTCAGGATTTACGAAGTGATTTAGACTTATAGGTGTAATTCCTTATTCCATGTTTCATCTATGTCTTTTATGTACTAATTTTTATGCGTTATATACTCGGTATATTATTCTTACCGATGACCTATTTCCCGCTAGTCCTCTACACGTTTCTGGTGAGAGTACTTAATAAAAAAGTAAGTAAATGAGATAGAGAATTTTCTACGTGGAAAAATCCCACACAAGGGGATCAAAAAACCTCGATCTACCTTGTAGGATTTTAACTTCACTAACTTGTAATCTTACCTATTACACGCCACTTTACAATGCTCCCGATTGTAAATACTTTAAAGTCACTTGTGGTACCTTTACCACAAGCCACTTTGTGACTATTCTAGTTACAAAGAATGTTTTCTAACTTGTGGTGCTGTCACTACAAGCCACTTTTAAACCCTACGATTACAAAGACTTTTCTTTATGACTAAATGAAGCCACAACCTAAAATCAACGAGTCTAAGGATTTACAAGAGGATTCCTAATTAGTAAACTTCTAAGTAAGAGAATTAGGATATATTGTAAGTGCAATAACAAGGTTACAACTCAACTAGGACATCATTAATCAATTTTTTAGGAACTGGTCCGCAGTGACATTCAACCTTGTTCTTCAAGATTAAGAGAATAATCTTTTTTGTTTTTGCTTGATACTTGAGTGAGTGAAACTATATGTTGTCTAACATCTACTTTGGTACAACTCGATCACATCACTTGAAATGATGTAAGTACTTTGTTTGATTAGAGAATGAGTGGGTTGTCAGCATATTGTAGTACGGCAGAAATAGTGCCAGCAGTCACTTCAGTTCCACATGTGTCCCAATGACTCTTGTACTGCTATAAAGGAATCACGTGAGCACCAGGTTCTTGATTGGTTCCTAGTGTCTGAATCCCAACAGTCACTTCATTTCCAGCTGTGTCCCAATGACTCTTGTAATACTATAAAGGAACCACATGAACACTAGGTTCTTGATTGGTTCCTAGCGTCTGAATTCGTAGCAGTTTATCCTTGGCTTGGATTAGTTCAAGTTTACAGCTATTCAAGTAGGTCAGGTTCCTTAACTGGTTCTTATCAATAAGTTTGTTAGATCATCAAAACATAAGGCAAATGTATTTAATATCTATCATTTTCCCTCTTTTTGATGATGATAAAATTGAACAGTTATAAGTTTAGAATTAAGACAGCATAAAGCAGTGTTAGCAGTGTCAGTGAGTTCAGGGTTCCACCCTGAGACAATGCCTTAATCTTTCAATTTCAATTCATATAAGAACCAGTCCGCCAACGTGATTCCCCTTGATTCCTGAGCCCCCCCCCCCCCCTCGAGTCATGTGTCCATGGCTATATTTTGGTATTTTTCCCCTTTTGGCATTATCAAAAAGAATAAAAATACAAAGAATTCCACCTAAATGAACTCATGCCACATATTTGCACACAATCATGATAAATAATAGAATGAAAAGAGAAAGTACTGGACAAAATAAGAGAGGATTTATATTACTAATAAAGAAATTTTATTTTTATATGCCCCTTCCGTAGAGAGAAGGAAGAGGCAACATTTGGACTTGATCACGGGAGTACAAGTAAGAGTACATCCCAACCATAACAAAAAGACAACAAAAGAAATCCACCAATCATCAATAGAAATACAGAAAAAATATCTAGATAGCTTGTCACTGAGGGGAAAGTGAGGAAACTTAGGGGGCACTAGGAGGAAAAGTCTTGGTCACTGCAACAAGTGTTTGGAGAACAAGGTCCATTCCAGCATTGCTCGACTTTTGCTTGTTGAGCAGTTGAGCTTTCAGGTTCTCAACTTGTGCCCTGAGGTCAGCATTTTCTTGGGTCAAATGGATCACCTCATCGTTCGAGAAGGGAACCACTCGAGCTTGATGGCCTTCCAGGATATCATTCCTAGCCTTTAATCTACGAATCTCCTCAACTGCGCTATTTTGGGAATTAATGAGCTAAGACACAGTTGAAGTGCTTCATACACACCAATACTTCTCAATACACTTAGACTCTTATAGGGTTGTCTGTGAGAATGTCTGCTTACGGGTCCCTACTTCACATGTTCCCAGTGGAACCTCAAAGTGTTTGAGCACTTGTGTGAGCAAGAATCCATAGGGAAGCCCATGATTTCTATTCTTGAAATCATCCACTTTTTTCATATGCTCAATTATTATGGCAGGCAAACTCACAGGATGAAAACAGTCCAGTTGCTCCATTAGGAATAAATCAGATTTGGAAGTGACAGATCGACGTTCATCTCATAGCAACATGACTTTGTTAACCATCTCAAACAACAACTGGTAGACAGGAAGGAGTGCTTTCTTATGAACCTAGTCCCCCTTCTGATTCGAATTATCCTTCACGATAGCATTTCGGAAGTTGTATTGACAACTATCTCTCACGCTACACACCCCACAATAGAGACCTGCAAAATTTTCCCAAGTAATTTTAGGTCAAAGGCAATATCCACCCTATTTACTAAGGCACACACATGGTCAGTATCCACTGGAAATAGACCGGCGAAGAAACTCTTGACCTCCTCCTAATACACTTTAAGAGCGTCAATGTAGAATAGATGCGTCTATTGCTGAAACTCCACAATTTCTAGAAGTTGACGCATTCCTTCCATTTCAAAGATAGTTGGGTCAAACATGCAGCCTAGTAAAACTTTTTGATGTCTTAGTCACTCAGATCCAAGGCAGACGTCACTTCTGGCTTTCTTCCCAGAACTTGGTTCTTCAACTGTTTCCCAATTGCGTTTATTATGCATTTATCCACTAAATTTATCTTTGCCTTTTGACTTGACAAGAATGTCCTCATTAATCACTGTCTCCTTCATCTTGGACTTAGAAGTGGAACCTTTCTCCATGGAAACAGACCCAGCCCTTTTAGAGGACCGCCTGACAAGGGAACCAGATTCCTTATGCGTTCCTTCCTCTACCTCCACCACGGGAATGACTTCCCCATTAACTGTATGCCTTCTTTTAATAGCTTTTTTCTTTTCTTCTTACAACTTTTCTTGCTCTTTTGAAGTGTAGAATCATAAGCCACTTTTACTTGAAGCATGGTAGCAGGCCGCTTAAGTTCAGACTCATGTGTGGTGACAACCCTGCACTTACAGATGAATGCGTCTAGGGCCACATTGTCCAGGTCTTTCTCATCACTTAATCCCATCTCACGTACTCAAATTTCTAGGGGCACAGTATCGAAAACAGGTACAACACTTTCCTGGGGGTGAGATTCCTCACCTAGGTCATCCATAGAGCATCAGGTTCCTCATGTGATTCCCGAATTAGTGTATACTGTTGCTTCCCTTTCAATTTCCATAATGGCCTCTTCTACCCACACACTTTGTGACTCCTGTCTATGAGAAAGAACTTCATGCAATATTCCATCGGCGGAGACCACAAACACAGTCTTTTCTTCTTCAACTGGTGCTTCCACAACCATGGATTCAACAGCAATGATGGTGGTGCCTTTTGTTAACACAATATTCTGACCTTGTTCGCTATAGGGTTTGATTGGAGTGTACAACAGACGGAACAGTAGTTTCAGTGGTTTCTGAGTGGGAAGAGGTTGGGAAACTTGGGAAGGCGTGATATTAGCAGGAGTGGTAGGGAGTGATACTGACTTAGTGAAGGCTGGGGATTCCACATATGGGTTAGAGGTGGGAACAGTTGAGGTAGAAATATCAGACATTTTCTCAGACATTAGAAGGGATGGTGTGATGATCCCTTATTTTTGGTGAATCTAACCTAGGGCTTATGGTTAAGAGGGGCAGAAGAGAGGGGTTTTTAAAACAGAGAGGGTAATTATGATGGGAGAAGAATAGGCACGCTTCTTGAAATGGAGATTGGGCGTGGAGAATTGTGACATTTCAGAGGGAGATGGAACATTTGAATAGACGGGACATGACATCCTGATGTGAAAAGTTGATGACATGGCATCTGTATTTTGTGTCTTTTAAGAAATGTATTAAAGGATGCATAGAACTACAAACCTTTAGTTCAAGAACCTGGTTCTTGAAAAAAATATTTTCTTCAAACCCTATTTTTTTTGAAAAAAATTAATCCTCTTTTATCAGTCATGTACCGCGTCTATACCTTCTATGCTTATCAGCGTGTTTACCTACAACAATATTGAAGTGAGTTAGACAGAGCCAGAAAACACTTTGAACAAATTATTTCTTAATAGCATGAGCCAACCCAAAAGACAAATCAAGTTCTTTATTGGGCTTCAACAATCCCAACTTGCTCTGTTTCTTTCAAAATGTTCCCTACTTAATGCCTTGTCAAAAATAGCTGCAACCTGATCTCATGCGCTACAGAACTTCATGCCCATCAACCCTTTTCTCCATATTATCTCTCAGAAAGTGATGCCTCACGTTAATATGTTTTGTTCTTTTATGCTGAACTAGATTCTTTGCCATGTTGAGTATGCTGGTGTTGTCACATATGAAGGGAATACTCTCAGTGAGTACTCTAAAATCCTCCAGTTGCGGCTAGATCCACAAAAGGTGAGTGCAACAGCATGCTGCAGCTACATATTTAGCTTCAGCTATTGAAAGAGCCATTGATTTTTACTTCCTTGTACCCCAAAAGATAAGACATGATCCCAAGAAGTGAGTCATCCTAGAGGTGCTTTTTGGATTCACAAGATAACCTACATAGTCTGCATCAGCATAACTAGTTAGATTAAAAATATCATCAGATGGATGGTATAACACCCGGTTCTGCATGCCTTTGAGATATATCAATATTCTTTTGGGAGCCTTCAAGTGATATTCCTTGGAATTTGATTGAAACCTCGCACACAATCCCACACTGAAAATAATATCAGGACAACTGACAGTGAGATAAAGAAGCGACCCAAAGATGCCTCTATACATTGTTTGATTCACAGGAGATCCAGATTCATTCATGTCTAGTCGTGTGTCAGTTGCAATGGTAGTGACTATTACTTTTGATGCTTCCATGTCAAACCTCTACAAGAGTTCCCTGATGTATGTTTGCTGACAAATGGAAGTGCCCTTTGGGAATAGTTTCACTTGAAGACCCAAGAAGAAGTTTAATTCACCTATCATTCTCATTTCAAATTCATTTCCCATAAGTTTTTCGAATTCTTCACATAAAGAGTCAGTCGTTGCTCCAAAAATGATATCATCAACATAAATCTGAACAAAGAGCAGGTTCCTTCATTGTTTCTTTAAGAATAGAGTGTTGTTAAATTTCCCTCTCTTGAAACCATTTTCAAAGAGAAATTTTGACAACCTTTCATACCACGCTCGAGGAACTTGGCTTTGTCCAACATGAACACATATTCAGGGTGCTCATGTCTTTCAAACTCGGGGGGGTAGCTTAACATAGCACTTATTCCTTAAGTAGTCCATTCAAAAGGTGCACCTTTGACATCCATTTGGAACAAGGTGAATTCCATATGAGGAACAAGGTCAATCAGAATTGTGATGGCTTCCGTGCGAGCCACTGGAGCAAATGTTTCATCAAGCTTGTTTCTAAAAACCCACTTGTTCTCTATAATGGTTCTGTCTGGGGTTCATTTTGGGAAGAAGAAGGTATGTTTGGCTCATTCACCTCTATCCTTCTCTCAGATGCTGGTGGGGTTCTATGAACTGCATCAATCACTCTTTTTTCATCATTATAGATTTATATGGGATTTTGTTCAGGATTGAACTGATCATGCACATGTTCACTAAGTAGCAGCCAGTGTTAACAATTTCATCCCAAAAGTTCTTTCTTTCTACTACTTTATTTTGCTGTGGAGTTCCTGTATCTTTTGGCCACCAAAACTATTTCACCAGCCACAAGGTCAGTAACTATACATACTTTGGATATAAACTACAACTTGTTTCCTTTATCACAACTTTGAGAGACACTCAGGAGACTGTACTTGAGTACATTGACATGGTACACATTTTTTCAATAGAGTGAGTGAATGACTTCCCAACTTTTCCAACTCCAAGAATGTACCCTTTTTTTCATTGAAAAAGGATACACTTCCTCTTTGCAGGGCGTTTAGTGAGAGAAAGTCCGTGGTGTTCTCAGTCATGTGTTTAGAACTCCTACTATCCATAAACCATTATTGTCCACTTCCTTCCACCATTCCCTGCATAAGAGATTAGGAGTTAATTTTAGGAACCCAAACAAGTTTGGGTCATTTGTAATAACCAAGAGGATGAATATGAGCTCTCTTAGTCCATGCAGGTAATGCCAGTTCTCAGTAAGTAGAACCTGGTCCCTCTTTTGTAGTCATAGTTTCAGATAACACTTTATCTTTTGGTACAAATTGACTTTTGGCCTGGACACTTTTCTTGGAGTGCCTAATATTCCCACATTGGGTACGAGGCCAGTTATCAGATGTAGTGGCTCTCTTACTGTGAGGGTTGTAAGGAGCTTTCTTCCTTGGGAACCCTGCTCTCCGCCCCTTTTTAATGACATTCATGAACAAGGCAGGGGTATCTTCTATGGACCAGGTCCACTTTAGAGACTTCTCAAGATCATTCATTATTTTTCTAGATTGTCTTGGAGGGGCTCATTTTTCTCAATTTCAGCACTTATCCTACATCTCAAGGCCTTCACCTCATCTTCAATCCTAATATATTCCTCATTAACTATCTCATTTACTCTTTCATATCTTTCAGGTTTTGACTTAGTCAAGGGCTTTGCTATTAGTTCCATTTGATCATAAGTTTCTGCTAGGAGATCACTCTTTTCTTTTCTCAGAATTTCAATGGCTTTCTTTTGATCATTAATAGCAGCCACTAAGTATTTTCTAATATGTTCAAATTTTTCTAGTTCTAAAAATAATGAATCCATATCATCCACAAGACTATAAAATGTAGTAATTAAAACATCAGCTAAACACATAAGTTTTTCGGAGAATAGGATTTCATATTTTTCTGAACCTCCGTGAAGTTTACCTCTTCGTTTCCATTTTCTCATTGGGCCGTAAAAGTAAGTGTTGAGTCATATCCAACGTCCTCGCCTTCAACTGCCATCGTAGAACTATCATCAGTATTAGATTTATCTTGTTTTACTTGCATAGTTCCCTCATAGGCCATTTGCAAAGCCTCCCATATTTCCTTGGCAGGGTCGCATGTAGAGATTTTTCATACTCGTTAGGTTCCAAACCATGTACCAAAATTTTTATAGCATGAGCATTCTTCTTCATTGATTTCTTGTCTACTTCAGTGTATTCTCCGCTGGTCTTGAGTGGAACGAAAAGACCATCGCAGATAATATCCCAAAGCTCGCAATCCTCAGTCATGATGAAATCATGCATTCTAGCTTTTACCACCAATAGAATTTTCTATCAAACTTGGGTGGGTGGTATATAGATTGACCTTCTTCAAAATTTAGTAGAGCTATAATAAGGATCCTTCCTAGGTGTTAACCTGATAGGAGGAACCTGCTCTGATACCAATTGTTAGTTTGTATAGGTTCACCAAATTATAGAGTACCTGGTCTTCTACACGTTTTTGGTGAGAGTACTTAATAAAGTAGTAAGTAAATGAGGAAGAGGATTTTCTACGTGGAAAAATCCCACACAAGTGGATAAAAAAACCACGACCTACCTTGTAGACTTCTAACTTCACTAACTTGTAATCTTACCTATTATAAGCCACTTTACAATTCTCCCGATTGTAAATACTTTAAACTAACTTGTGGTACATTTACCACAAGCCACTTTGTGACTATCCTAGTTACAAAGGATTTTTTCTAACTCGTGGGGCTGTCACCACAAGCCACTTTGTAACCCTACGATTACAAAGACTTTTCTTTAGGACTAAATCTAGCCACAACCTAAACTCAACGAGTCTGAGGATTTACAAGAGGATTCCTAATCAAACTACTTCCAAGTAAGAGATTTATGAGATATTGCAAGTGCAATAACAAGGTTACAACTCAACTAGGATAACAATAATCAATCAATTAGAGACTGGTTCGTAGTGGCGTTCAACCTTGTTCTTCAAACTTGGGAGAATAATCTTTTATGTTTTTGCTTAATGCTTGAGTGAGTGAAACTGAAACCCATTTTTGATATTGTGTATAACAGTCCCTTTGGTACAACTCGATCATATCACTTGAAATGATGTGAGTACTTTGTTTGGTTAGAGACTGAGTGGGATGTCAGCATATTGCAATGTGGCAGAAACATTGCCAGCAGTCACTTTAGTTCTAATTGTGTCCCAAAGACTCTGGTACTGCTATAAAGTAATCACATAAGCACTATTTTCTTGATTGTTTCCTAGAGTCTGAATCCCAACAGTGTCCCAATGACTATTGTACTGCTATAAAGGAACCACATGAACACTAGGTTCTTGATTGGTTCCTAGCGTCTAAATCCGTAGCAGTTTATCCTTGGTTTGGATAAGTTCAAGTTTGCAGCAATCCAAGTAGGTCAAGTTCCTTAAATGGTTCTTATCAATAGATTGTTATATCGTCAAAATATAAGGCAGGAGTATTTAAGATCTATCACTATGTTTCATGCCCGCAGGTGCAGGTAGACAAGATGACACCCCCTTTTCTTAGGATCTTTGATCAGTGAGAGTTCGCGTGCTCCACTTGATCCAGAGCTGCTTTTGATTTTGGTACAATATGCTTGTATACATATATGGATATGATGGGGTCCAGTCCCATCATTGTACAGTTGTATATTCTGTTTGAGGTCTGTAGATAATCATGCATAGTTGGGTAGTATATGGCATTGTCGGCTTCCAGTTTTAGATATGTAGTTCTCTATAGCAGCCTTGTCGTCCTGCCATACATATTTCACACGTGTATGTATATATGTCATTTGAACAGGTTACCTCACATATGTTATTCTCGTAGTTCAGCAGATATTATTCATGTTTATATCTTAGACGCATGCTTAAGGGTGTTCGACAGGTAGGAGTCGGGCACCCGTCGCGGCCTATCGGTTTGGGTCGTGCCATTTTTAGTGATTTGTCCTGCTGAATTATCACGCTCTTCATGTGTAAGGACCGCATTTCTCTTAATTTGATTCTGGTACCCTTATGATTGGTAAATTCAATATATTATGCAAATCCAATAATTTTGTAATGTTCCTCTTGTGTATGTCTTATTTTTTCATAATAAGTACACGACACATTTGGATTGTATTTATTTTTTCCTTTAAACCTTTGCTGAGGTTTAACAAATTTTTGTCCTGAGTTTTTATAGTTGGGTGATATGCCTGCTCCGCTTTATGTTTGGTTTTTGAGTTCTTGATAATTCTTCCTCTATTATGTGACCATAAGGCTACAAAATTAGCTAGAAGCTGTGCATTATGCTGCTTGGCCTCTCTAGTTGCCATGAATGATACTGATTCATAATTAAAAGTTCCATTTGCATGAACTTCTTTTTGATTCTCATCTGGCAAGAGAAGTGAATAAGCAACATCCTTGCTAGGAGAAGGGTTCATCATGAGGATATTTCATCTTGTGCATAGATATCATTTAATCCCATGAGGAATTGGATCACTCTCTGATCCTTAAGGGACTTGGTGAACTTTGCATTTCTTTCACAAATAAAAACACATGAACAACATATGATAACATTTAAAGCATCCAATTCATCTCACGGTTGTTTGAGCTTAGTAAAGTATCATGCAATGTCATTGTTTCCCTGTACAAATCCTGATAACTCCTTTTGGATATGATAAAGTATAATAACCCATTCGGTCATTTCGAGAATTGTAGTCCCGCTCCCCAATTTACTGCCCCTTTTATGCTTTATAGCTGTTATATGACTTGCGGGTTAGTTGGTTCGGGTTCGGAATGAATTGAGATACTTAGTCTTATAATTGAAAGCTTAAGTTGGAAAAGTTGAGCGGATGTTGAGTTATGTGTAAATAATCCCAGAGTTGAGTTCTAACGGTTCCATTAGCTCCGTTGAGTAATTTTAGACTTAGGAGCATGTCCGGATTATGATTTTTGGAAAGCTTGATCGGGAGTGGACTTTTTTATATCAGGGTTGGATTGGATTTTTGGAAGTTGGAGTAGTTTCGAGGTGTCATTTGTGTCTTGTGTGCAAAATTTGAGGTCAATTGGACGTGATTTGCAAGGTTTCAACGTCATTTGTAGAATTTGGAAATTTCAAAGTTCATTAGGTTTGAATTGGGGTGCGATTCGTATTTCTCATGTTGTTTGAGGTGGTTTGAAGTCTCGACAAAGTTTTTATGACATTTTGGGTCTTGACGGTATGTTTGGTTAAGGTCTCAGGGGCCTCGGGTTGATTTCGAGTGGTTAAGGAATCAAGATTTGAAGATGGAGGATTGTTGAAGTTTAAGTGTTGCTGGTGTAATCACACCTGCGGAGTGGGAACCCCAAATGCAAGCTCGCAGGTGCGGGTTAAGGTCTACAGATGTGGAGTCTGAAGAGAGATGAGTAGATGATCGTAGGTTCGAAGATTTTCCTGCACCTACGTGTCCACAGATACATGGCGAAGACAACTGAAGCAGAATTGGACTGCCGAGCTGGGTTTCGCAGAAGCGGAGGTTTTTCTCACAGAAGCGAGTTCGTAGGAGTGGAAGTTTGGACACAGGTGTGGAGATAGCCGCAAAAGCGGGCTTGGAGTCTCTCCGGTGATGCCGCAGAAGCGGCTAAGTGAGTCGTAGAAGTGATATCGCCGGGCAGAACATATATATACGAGGGTTCCGAGATTTTCACCATTTTTAACATTTTGAGGTTGGGTTTTGGAGATTTTTGAGAGGGACTTCGAAGGGATTCTTGAGGTAAGTCACTTGTGGTTAGATTTCTTCACTAATTATGTTTCCCCATTGATTTTCCCACCTAGTTGGTGTGTTTTTGAAGTGTAATTTGGAAGTTTGAGGATATGTATTTAGAGAGTTTGATTTGAGGATTTGAGTGGCGATTTGGTGTTGGATTTCGGTATGGTTAGACTCGTGGTTTAATGTTTTAGGTTTTGTGATTTTTGTTGGATTTCAATCCATGGGACCGGGGTCTGGCTTGGAGCCGATTTCGGATTTTTGAGCTATAACTTCATAATTTCTTGTAGAATTGATTCCTTTAGCCCGTATTGATTGTATTGTACTGCCTGTGGCTAGATTTAGGACATTTGGAGGCCGATTTGCGAGGCAAAGCCGTGTTGGAGTAGAGTTTTTCTCGGATTGAGTTAAGTAACTTTTAAACTTGGTTCTGAAGGTTCGAAACCCCGAATTATGTCTTGTGTGATTGATGTTGGGGTGACGCACATGCCAAGTGAATTGCGTGCAAGCGTGTGCCATGAGAATTGCGACCTGTCGATTCTATGGCATTGTATAGTGGTTATATCTTGTCAATATCCGTGTTTTTCTCATGTGATAAAGTAATTGAGTTGTCAATCATGCTAGAGATTATGTTTAGGTTATATGCCGGTAGGGTTGGAACCCATAGTGGTCATTTTTTGCTGTTGACTTACTGATTTCATTGATATTTCGTACTTAGTCACATTCATTTATTTCATATCATATATCGGTCTCTATTTTTATTTATTAATACATCATATCTTCATGTTCGTGCTAGTTTCATGACATTGTGAGCTCATGAGAGAGACTGGAGAGATTGATGACTAAGTGAGGCCGAGAGCCTGATTATGAGTGATATTTATGAGATTGGGCTACATGCCGTAGTAGTTATACTGATTTATGATAGCGTTTGGGCTGAAGGATTCCCTCCAAAATCTGCACACACCCCAATGAGCGCGGTTGATTATATTGAGGGATGAATCTTCCCTGGATATGGATCTTGTCAGAAGCATTTATATACCTAGGGATGGATCTTCCCCACGGGCTGGATTGGCCCTACTTAGTATTGAGTGACTGATGGTCAGTTGATGTATATATTCTGGGATGGATCTTCCCTATGCCGGATTGGCCATATATAGTACTGAGTGATTGAGCATTTGAGAGTGTGAGAACATGAGGTTGTCAGCATGGTGAATCACATATAGCATGTGCATTGGCATGTAAAAGTAGAGGAGTTATATTCTTCATATTATTTAGATTTGATCTATCTTACTATTTAGAGTTTATCTGTTGAACTTGAATTCTGAACTGTTATTTCTATATTGAACTGTGTCGGTTGAGTTCGTCACTACTTTTTGTACAAAGGTTGCATTTTTTACTTATTAAGTTACTTGCTCAAGCTACACCCTGCACCCAATGTGCAGATCCAGGTGCTTCCGATCACAACGGCTACTGAGTGTGTCGAGATCATGGGAGACTATCGAGGTTGCTGCATGGCGTTCGAATACCTTGACTCTCCTTCATTATCTTTACATATATTTTAGTTTTACTCTTTAGACATTGTATTAGACAATCTCCCGTTATAGATGCTCATGTACTCGGTGACACCTCGGTTTTGGGAGTGAGTTTTATTGAGTCGCGAATTTACTTTTGCTTTCAAAAGGTTTTCATTAAATATTAATTGCTTCCGTGTTTTTCAAAGCTTTTATTGTATTGAAATGGTGAAGTAGTTGGCTTGCCTAGTTCCATTATAGGTGCTATCAGGATGGTTCGATTTTGGGTCGTGACATAAAGCTTGGCTCCATTTGATCTCCTAAATCTCAACTCCAAGCTATCCCAAAGCTTTTTCGCAGTTTTGGAGTATGTCACATTGTCTGCAATATTGTTTGAGAGAGCATTTAGGATCCAAGAGATGACCATATCATTCACACAACTCTACTGTTTATGTTTTGGAGATTTCAGATATGCAGATTGACAGGCTCCATTGATGAAACCAAGCTTCTTCTAAGCTGACAAAGGTAGGAGAGCAAATCTCCTTCACCCTTGGTATTCCCTTCCATCAAACATAGTGTTAACTATAGTCATTTCAGGTACGAAATTGAAGATGAAATCTAATTGAAATTTTTTTCTACTGTATATTATTCGTTGCTTTGTACATGCATATATATATATATATATACACTTACATCATAAAATAAAGAATAGAAAAGAAAGAGACTATGTACAATTGTTCTACTTTTATTTGTTTAGCAATAATAGAAATGTTTTATCTCTGCAACTAACGATTTCCTTTCACATATTAGTCACGTAAGGGAAGGAAGTTTCTAGAGTCAAAATTATGAAATGGTGTATAATTGATATCATAAACTCATCCAAGGGTTGTGACTCTTCCACGTGTCCCAAACATCGAGCCGAGTATAACGTAAGTTATATCGAACTCAACATTTTGGTCGGGACAGACACTGATGTCTAGGTCACCTTCTTCTACCCTTGTTATTTAGCATGAATCTTAGAATTAGGATGGAATTTCTTCTTCCCAAAGCAACAACAACAACAATAATAGCAAAACGAAAACTCAATAAAACTCGAATACAAATTCTAAATTATTTTTACCATTGTGCTACAAATTTCAGGGGAATATTTATATTATTTTAACAATATAATTCCTCCCCCACCCCCATCCCACCTCAAGCCTGACTCTTTGAACACACACTCTTTCTCTCTATAAAACCCCCCCGAAGATCTTCCTTTGTCGAAGCTGAGGACACCAGATCTCTTAAAGATGCCTACTTGCTGAGGCGATTTCTCTCATCAGATACCCAAACGGTTGCTCGGTTCTTCCCCTTTTGTCTCTGTCCAATGCATTTTTACGTATAAACTCTCTCTGTATATCTATCGACAAAGTCACACAACGAACACTCACATATTTGTCGTATTCGATCCCTTTCTTTTGATTTCTTATGCGAAAAAAGGTTCGATTTTTTATGTAAAAACTCGAAGTCTTTGTTTTATTGCAATAACAGAGAGTTAGGGGACGATATGTTCAGTGAAGAAGAGTTGAGAGAGATAAGTGGAGTGAAGAGAGGAGATGATTACGTGGAAGTCATGTGTGGATGCACCAGCCACCGTTACGGTGATGCTGTTGCTAAACTTAGGGTTTTCTCCTCTGGTGAACTTGTAATCTCCTGCGATTGTACCCCTGGCTGCCCTGAAGGTTTTTACTTATATACTAGCCAATATTTTTTGTTTCTTCTTAAGAAATATGTTTGCGTTAAATGCATGTTCTTGATTCTACCATAGTACCATGGGCTTGCGATGCAATGTTGTTTCTGTGTTTTTTGAATTGACGCGCTGCTGTTTTCTTTAAAAAAAATCAATATTTCATGTATATGATAATTTTCTTGAGTGTGGGATGTTCTTTGTGATATATTCAACAATGACATTTGTTTGACTAATGAGCATTTTAAAGCAACTATTGTTTTCCATCTTTAGCGGTTCCATATTAATCGGTTTCATTCTGATCGATCAGTCGAGGTGGTTAGCTTGGGAGCTAATGGTATTTTATAAGTATTAGAATTACGTTTGATATGCGACTCTTCTGTTGATGATTTGGTTGGTAAAAAGTGTGATCTTTGATGATCAGTTCTGTTCTGTTTATATGGGTTTGATGAAGTGATGTTTATTACCTCAACTCTTCAATTTTTTTTTTCCTTCTCAAAAAAATATATTCTATTTAGGTGGCAGCAATATCAAACGATATTGGCTAAATAAATAACCATGCGCAAAATTTTGTCCTATGACCTTTGCTAATTACTTTCTGGAATGACCACAGAATGTGATGTCTTAGAATCTCCTTCCTTGAAAGCTTCAGTTTTTCAGTTCAGAATCCGATGTGAGGAAAAGAATCCTAGGTCAGGTTACAGTGTGTACTGGTTTAGTTGAACACATGCATGTAGCACGTGACAAGAGAAGGTTGCTCAAGTGGTAAGCACCCTTCACCTCCAACTAAAGGTTGTGGGTTGAGTCACGAAAGGGAGGGGTCAAAAAAAAAAAAAGCCTGCAGCATGTGCATTCCCGAGCAATTTAGTTGGGATGGCTGTATGGATCTTCCTTATCCATGTGGCTCCATTTAAACCGGTCTATGTGCATTTATGAATTCTGAGGATTATCATAAGTTAACTAGATTGCCGCTTAAGAAGCACATTCACAACAGATATGAACTAATGTACACTAATTAGCTTCTCAATAGAGGCACTGTCCTCTGTCTGGGAACAAGATACTTAGTTTCTTGAGTAATTTTGAACTTCTATTAACTGCTAGCTGTAGAAGGGCTTTCAAGTTAACAATCAAGCTGGCACTCTTCACTCTAAATGTGGAATTTGTTTTTCCTGCGTATAAACTAGGTTGTCAGATTAGAAAGTTGAAGTTCTTGGTATATATATAAGATAATAATATTGTAGCTTCTTGTGACGCATGTATTTTCCTGTATGTCACTTGATCATTATTCATTAGTATGTTCTTACTTATTGGAATGAATTTAATATTCTACCTTTTTTTTTCTCGTCACTTAGTCATTTAGCAATGGTATAATTTGTTTTAATTCTTACCTCTTTGATTTTTATGAAACAGAAAATTATCCTGTTTTTATTACCTTATTTGATAGATATTTTCCCATGTGTTGCTTCTATTAAAAGTTGCTCTTTTGTGATTAGACAAGCTGACTCCAGCTGCATTTGAGAAGCATTCTGGAAGAGAGACTTCCAGGAAATGGAAGAATAATATTTGGATCATTGTTGATGGTGAGAAAGTTCCTGTGGTAAAGACTGCACTACTCAAATATTATAACCAATCTTTAAAGGCCAATGGATCACATAGATCTCAAAATGGGCGAGCATGTCATCGCGATGAGTTTATCAGATGTACTGATTGCAACAAAGAACGCAGATTTCGTCTCCGCACAAATGAAGAATGCAGGAGCTACCATGATGCTTTGGCTAATCAGCATTGGAAGTGCTCTGATATTCCTTATGACAAGTATGTTTCCTTTTCATGCTTAGTTTCTTTATGGTGAGTATATTTTACATATTCAGGCTGTCGTTTTTCAATCTATTGCTCATACTCAAAAAGAAATTTCTTCTAATTGATTGTTCTGAATTTTGTAATGGAAATTTATAAGTAGGAGTCAGTCACTAGCAAGTTGGACGGTGAGAAGTATCGATATCTTGTTAAATTAACTTTGATGTCTTCAGCTCATACACAAATTAAATTACTTGCCTATTTTAATCATCTGATTATGATCTGTGTTCAGCTTCATGTAAGACTATTCAATAGTTAAAAATCAGTACATGAATATCTCTGATTCGAGATTTCTAGTTAGAAGGGACATCATTTTGAATGCATTCCTTCTAAGCAAATAATTAGCTCTGTGACATCATTCTATTGCTCTGGGAGGGTTTTCTTGTCTAAAGGGGACATGAAATCTCATTTGGAAATGTTGAAATTATCTGATTCTGGCAAGACAGGTAAAACTTGAAAGTGTACCTCTTTACATCTCATAACCAAAATTAAGGGACTGATGAGTCCCATGCAGCATGCTAATATGAATGTATAGAACTGTGTATTGGTCATGAACTTTTCACTCAATATATTTAAGACATTGCTTAAAACAAGTTTTGTCCGGCATGCTTTGTGACAAAAGGTTCTGATAGAAATATAAGTTCTGAATCATGTGAGACAAAATGTATGAAATGTGGATTCTGAGTGTGCTGTGGAATTCATTCTTGGAAAAGTAGCTGCAAGAATATAGAAATGTTTGCACAAAAAACAGAAGTGCAATTCATCTGAAAAGCGAAGTGCAATGAGTGAGACAACTTGCAAGACTAATTGGAATTACGTTGAATAAATAACTCTGACAGAAACGGAGATTTTTGTGCAATCAGAAGACTACAACTAGCATTGTGCTTGGTCTCAAGATGATCCATGAAGGCGTAAATGGTGGAAAGCGTTAAGAGTTTAGTTATGTATGTGATGCTCCAAAATTGGAATGAGTAGCTAATTCACAGAAAGATGTCACATATAGGAAAATGTCATAGTACTTTGTTTGATAGGAGACATCAAATAATTTCTTACAACCCCCCCCCCCCCCACACACACACACACACACACAAAATTTGATGGGAAGAAACCCTTCCTCCCATGTCCAAGAGAAAAGGTGTTGATGGTATAAACAATCAGAAGACAGGTATAGGATAAGCAGGAAGTTAAGGTTGACCACAGACTATATTTTTACATGAGTAGAACAGATATCGAGTTATTCCGGAAGTGAGGTCTAGAATTTATCAAATTATTACCATTGCTGTGATTATGTGCTCATGATATCTGTGATATTCATGGTTAGGTAGTTTAGAGAGCTCCATTCTATCAAAAGTTTCAAGTTGATAGACATGGCATAGACAAGGAAGACTGTTTCCTATGTGAATTGGAAATTCGAAATGCAATACTGTGAATATGGTTGTAATTTTATCATTCAATTGTATCTACTCTGCCAGAGTTTCCATGCTATCTGTTTTTGTTCGTTTATACTAACGAACCCTATCCACGCTGCTGAATAGGCGATCTTTGGCAACTGATATATAGAACATCTTACTGATTTGACACATCTGCCTGATTAATTGGAATATGGCTGGACAATTATGTCAAGATATTTGTATGTGGTTGTACATTATTTACATATTTATATTCAGTGTCATTCTCTATAGTCTGATTTCTTGCTTTTGTTGCTGACTTTGTTTTGGACTGAGCGGGTAGAATGCTTTCTTTGATAGAAATGTGCAGTTTGATTTGTGACTTGGAGGCCCCCCACCCCCCCACCCCCCCAATCATTTTCCCCTTTTCTGTTCGAGTTTGCAGTTTGAGGAGGGGTAATTCTATCCAAGGCGAATTACCAAAATCTGTACACTGTCCAATTAACATTAAAGTTTCTAAAATGTGGCTATGTTTAGAGAAGACAGACTCTACCTGCCTGGTTTTCCTTATGATGTGTACTATATATATCATCCCTTTAACAATACCATGTCCATGATCAATAGTTTCTGTTTTTGTAACTTGTATTCATATTTGTTTGTTGTCTTCTTGTGTTTTAGAGTTTCATGTGATGATGATGAAGAACGAGCAAGCCGTAGGGTGTACAGGGGATGTTTGCGGTCTCCAACGTGTAGAGGATGCACTTCATGTGTGTGTTTTGGATGTGAAATATGCCGTTTCTCAGACTGTAGTTGCCAGACTTGCATTGATTTCACAAGGAATGCAAAAGCTTGAATCACCCCTAATTACTTCTTTTGTCACACCTGAATATTTCTTTCAATTTAGATGGGCATGTTTTTCCCCATCATTAATTCATTTTAACCCCCCTGTACATGTTCACACCATGTTTTTGCTGACATTCTCTTTCAGGGATTTAATGAAAATTTATAATTACAGTCAAAGGCTTTGTCTTTTCCTATGTAGTTTTTCGTTTGTATGGTTCAGACTTCAGACAGGTCCTTTAAGAGCCATGTTTGGATTGACTTTTTTAAAGTGCTTTTAGCCAAAGTGCTTATAAGCCATTTTGTAGTGTTTGGATAAAGTAAAAATATGCTTTTAAGTACTTATTTTTAAAGCTAAAATGATAAAAATAAGTGAAAAGTTAGAATTTCAACTTATGACTTTTGGCTAAAAATTCGCTTACAACAAACTCATCCAAACGGGCTCTAAATCTCCATACATTACAACATAATTAGCTGCTGTGAGACAATGTGTATTTGGTATGACGGAAAATATAGTTCATGGAAAATCCTGTTCTGATGAGCAAAAGATATTTTTCTAAAAAATATATGAATATTAAAGATAAATAACATTAGCAAATTCGAGAGGGAATGCTAGACGTTTCTCTCAAATAAAAACCCCCATTGGCACCAAGCGTGAGGTAATGCCATACGTTTGGTAATTTATCCTTCGACCAGGATAAAAGATTCCATTGAAGCATCTAATCCCATGCATATTGTATGGACATATGGTCGCACAAATTGCATATATCATAAATAGCCACCCCAGGTATTATCCAACCCCAAGGAGAGTTATAAACAAATACAGATTTTTCTCATCCATATACCATAAGACCAATAAGTTTATTCGAAATCTAGCATTTTGATGATTAAACCAATCACTTAGTCCTAAGAGCAAAACTTGAAGAACAAACTATTTAAAGAAAGGGTCGTATAAGCAGACATTTGGAACTTTGGGACAAAAAATAAAAAACTTATAATGCAAACTAAAACAATAACTAGCACTATACACACCCAGACCTATAGGGAATGGGAAAAAAATCTGGAAATTAGCTGCTATATGTAGAACCAAAGTTAATGCTAATTTTCTCCACGGAAGCACTTTGTATTCACTTTCAATAACGTTGCGCCCTCCCTCTCCCTCTCCCTCCCCCTCTCCCACGGCCAAACCGGCCACCACCACCTCGACCATTTCCTCTCCGGCCACCACCAAAATGATTCCCTTGATTGAAGTTCGGACAACCATTAGTATTACCCGGAACAATAGCAGGTGGATGTGAATTGTTGTTGTCTCCTGTTTCTGATCCATTCACAGGAACTGCAGCAGGTTGTTGTGAATTGCTGCTGTCTCCTGTTTGTGGTCCAAAACCACTACCCTGAAAATTTGCATTCCAGCCACCAACAAAATGATTGCTTTGATTGAAGTTCAGAGAACCGTTAATAGCAGGAACTGCAGCAGGTTGTTGTGAATTGCTGTTGTCTCCTGTTTGTGGTCCAAAAGTACCACCACCCTGAAAATTTGTGTTCCAGCCACCACCAAAATTATTGCCTTGATTGAAGTTCAGAGAACCGTTAATAGCAGGAACTGCAGAGGGTGGCTGTGAATTGTTGTTGGCTCCTGCTTGTGGTACGCTAACTGGTATCTGACCTCCCAAGTTGAAAGGTAAATGTGCCAATTGGCCTGGTAAGCCCCCCAAAGCAAATGGTGGTTGATTGAAACCATTTTGTCCCAATGCCGGCCAAGGTGCGAAAGCTTGCCCTGTGCCAAAATCTGGCTGTAAAAACGGCAAGATAAAGTTATGAGGAGGTCCTGGATTGAATTGCTGTTGTAAAGGTACTGGATTGAATTGCTGTTGTAAAGGTACTCCATTAGGCAAAGGCATTTGAAACATTTGCTGAGGATGACGTTGTTGTTGCCATGGCATGCCAATTGTTGGCAAAGTGTTAGGTAAGCCAATATTCCCGGGCTGCTGATTTGGGATTATATTAGTCCAAACTCCGGTTGAAGGCGCTGCAAAAGCAGGGGCCTGTTGCGGATGATGAAATGAGGGAACTAAGTCAGTCCTATTGCCTGACCTCTGTCCTTGGGAAGAACCAGTAACAGGTGGGACGAGATTTTGACTTCGCTCGACTGGTGGCTTCATAGCTTGCTCACATTTCGAGTTCTGAGTTCGATCTCTGGATTTCTTTTTGTCCTTCTTCTTGTTTCCAACTTTCTCGTCATTTGTGCCCCTCTTTTTCATTTTCATTATTCTCTTGTACTCAGTCTCCTTCTCATCATCTGAAAATTCTTCATCCGCGGACACCTCTTCATCATTTTCACCAGATGCATCATACCCTTTCTTGTAAAGGCTTCCATCGTTAAGGACATGATTTGCAAATTCTGGGACAAAAGAGATCAAAGTGCTTTGGTTGATTTCAGCGGGGACTTCGCTCTCACTATTGTATCTTACAATGTAGTAGGGGTTCTTGACAGGCCCAAAAATCTCGTCCACTATACCCAGCGGTGATCTGCTTTCTGTTATCCAAAGAATAGAACCATCACTAAGAGGATTATGCTTCTCCACCCCTTCTACAACAACTTGGGCACCAAGAATCTGTATTGCACCACATAGAGATCAAATAAACATTTGAATTATGAATCTAAAATTATATACAAGCAAGCTGTGTCTGTGCTTGTTTTTTTTTTGGGGGGGGGGGGGGCTTTTTCATTTGGCCCATCAGCCGAATATAATTACGACGCTAGCCCAAATACACAAAAGATTTACACTGACTGTCTATATAAGCTATTATTTTTCAGGGCGGCCCCTCCCTTTTTTTTTTTGTTGTTGTTGCTGCTTTGAAATAAAATGATCAAATGCAGTGAGAAATACAATGTGATTTGCTTTTCTTTTGTCTTACCGCTGAAACAACTCCAACAGGCAGGGTCTGGTGATGCGGTAGCAAAGTTGCATTCACTATCGGAACCGGGGGAAGAACCTGCAAATGCATGATTAACAAATGACTTAATATTTGCATGCCAACAAACCCATATTATTATTCTGAGCTGCCAATTCGTTTTTTTTGTTTGAAAGACACATTTCTTTAAGACTACGTGTTATGTCTTCAACTGGATGACCAAGTGAGCAAACATAGAGAGCAGTATTATAGTGTCAATAACATGCAAAACACTAAACAAGTCTACCAGACGATGACAATTAAGTTGCGGATGCAAGTCAGAGTTTACTGAAATGATTTATTCAGTACTTCTATATGTAAAAGTAGAAGGAAAATTACAATCAGACAGACAATTGCAGTCAGCAAATAAATCACAAGCTAACCTCCAGGTCAAAGTACACTACACTGTAAATGAAACATACTTACGTCAATACCACAAAAAGGAAACTATAACTTGATGATGATAACCACTAGATAAGCCTAATAACTACTCATTTAAGCCATTCTCCACTTTCTGTAATCTGTATAGCCAAATACTGGGACTTGTATGTCTAATCCAGAACATATGTTAACCTCTCGATATGATGAAATACAAAAACTAATCAGTCAAGCCCTTTGCCACTTTCTTTATAGGCAAAAAAGTCGGACTGATATGCCTAATCCGGAACATATGGGACTGATGAAATGGGTTCAAATGAAACAAAATAGATGTTGAGGATTTTTTTTTTGATAAGGTAAAGATTCTATTGAGGGTTCATTATCCAACCTCAAAACAGATTTGCAGCATGTATCCATGGACTGAGGACTTCGTTTTTGCTTCTTATTGTTTCTGGTTTTCCCCCCTTTTTGTTGTTTCTGTAAATATAAATATCGAAGGCCTGAAGACTATAACCAAGTAAAGTGTGTCTAGAACAGAGTTATTAGCTTAGCGGCATACACAACAACAACAACAACAACAACAACAAACGTAGTGTAATCCAGTAGAGAGACTCTTTCCAGTACAAAAAATTACTTAGCCAAGTTTTGATAAACCACTTTTTATAACTTACATGTCCAACATGGTAGATATTGTATAGAAGCAGCGTAATGCAACATTATAATCCATATGCATATGATGTTAGAGATGTAATCATTACCGGAAGCTCGTTCTTAGACCTGATGGGTCCTTTAACACCTGAATCCTCCTCCTCATCTTCGCTCCAAGCAACCATCTCATCTACATCTACATCTACATCTACATCAGATGTTTGTATCTCACCTTCTTCCAATTCCATCTCCCCTTTGATTCCCCTTCCCTTTCTATCCTCTCTTCTTTTTCCTCCCTCATCACTACTCGTGAACTCGGACAACGATGAACAAGATGAACTCTCTGTATCAGACTCAGTATCACTATCACCACCTTGTGACACATCACTCTTTAATGTGTTTTTCTTCTCACTTGTCACAATTTTTTCCTCATCTCTACTAATATTTTCACTCTCCCTAACAATATTACTACCACTACTATATATACTAACTTTACCCATCTTCTCAATTACCCCCATTTTACTCTTTTCAAGATTCAAATAACTCAATTTTTCACAACCCTCTACATCCCCTTCCTTTTCAACTTCAATTTTCTCATAAATCCCATTAATACCCACATCAACATTGTCGTCAACAGCGTCAAAAAGTTCAACTTCCTTACAAATTCCACTAATACCCACCTCTTTATCCCTGTCGACAGTGTCAAAAATGTCGGCTTTCTCACAATTTCCACCAATACCCGCCTCATTATCCCTTACAACGGCGCCAGAAACTTCAACTTTCTCGGTAATTCCAGCAATGCTCACCTTATCATTTCTGTCAAAAACTTCAACTTTCTCACAAATCCCACCAATACCCAACTTACTTTCTCTGTCAACAGAGTCAAAAATTTCAACATTTTCACAAATTTCACCGATACCCACCTCATTACATCCATTAACAGTGCCAAAAACAGCTTCTTCATTACAAACCTCAAATGGGTCTTGTTTCACATCAGCCATACTATCTACTGTGGGGCTCTCAGCAAGAAAATCCTTTAAGGAATCAAAATCAAGAAAAGAATCAGCAAAAGAGCAAGAGAACTCGTCTAGGTCAGGGGTAAATATGTTAAATGGGTCAGTTTCTTGCTTAAGCTCTGAAGAGGTTTGATTCTTGATGTCTTGTTCAAGCTCATTATTACTACCTATTATGGGATCATTATGCAAAAAACCCACCATGTTTAAGGAATATAATTAGGGTTCTTAAAAGAGATTTCATAATAGTTTTAGGAGAGAAAATGTGGGTTTATATATACGGATATGTAGAGTAACGTACGGATTTTGAACTGAGGCATTGCTCGCGGCAAAAGACGGTTATTAAACCCTAGGGTTTAAGGGTTCAGAATATTTTAGAAGGCTAAAGGTTTCTTTCTGAAAAATAAAATAAGAAAAGGCCACAGTATAACCAGAATGGACTCTGCCTAGGTACATCGGGCTTGGGCTTATAAGCTCTTTAGTCAATAACATAATAAGGCGTCTCAAATCCAAGCTTTAACAAATAAAAAAAGAAAAATAAAATTATATAGCCATTTTTAAAATAATAATAAAAAATATATAACATATTTTTTTGTATATTTTATATATATATATGCAAAAAAATATAAATTTTATATACTTTTACGATTACCGATATAAATAGTTTTGACCGCAGGCAGGTCTGCAAAGTTTCTCCAATTTCTTTCCTTTTGTATAAGCTATTTAATAAATGGTTCTCTTTTTATTCTTTGTATTTCTTTTACAACTTATGAATCTTTCACGATCGAAAAATTCTTTTTGAGCAAATTATAAATTGTATGAGAAAAAATTAGACTCGAGTTTACAATTTTGCAAGTTATTGCAAACATTAGCCACGATTTAATATTTTATCTATAAGGTGAGAAAATTAAAAATTATATGAGCAAATATTAGACCCGAGTTTGACGTTGAATGGAAGGGCCTAAGGGGTAATTTTCTGAAGATTATATTTCACAATTTTTTGAATAGGGACAAAATCTAAAAATTGCCTAATACATGAACATTTGCGTAAATAAGCCAAAAATTTCTCGTAAAGAGCATTTCCTCCTTTAATAAGTGTTATGAATCCAGTTCAAGAATTGGGCCTAGAGTCAACTGAAGAAGTGTGTGGGCCTAAGGTGGAGTCATTTGTAGAGAATATTGGGTCTGGAACTAATCTAAGAAGAAGTAATAGAATTAAATAAGAAATTTTACCACCTATAGAATATGTTAGTACCTTATTTATAACATATAAATATATTTTTAAGATTTTACATAATATAATAACCTTTTTAATTTTGTAGCAAAAAATTTAAATTTAATACTTTCCTATATTTAAGCCTTATTAGATGGTACAAAATATTTTTTCTCTCACCAATTTATGGTATAACTCTCATTTTTTGTGAAATGACGCCGCTTAATACAGCTTAATACACCTAAATACAGATTCACCTTCCCATGATTTGCGCTGCAACGTTACTTTTTCCCCGCTTAATACAGCTTAATATAGATCATGATTTATAGGAAACCATGTTTGTGCGGCGTCATTTCATGTTGTATTATTGAATACCATTCGTTTAATACACTATATACATCATAAAATAACATAAAATATATTTATATCACGTAATATAGAAAAGGGTTTCTATTTATTGCTAATTAGATCTTTGAATGCCTTTTGTGAAAAATTCTTAATTAAATAACCTAGTAGAAGGCTAACTAATTTCATTTGGAAGGGTGACTCAGCATAAGAATTATGGGGAAGAGGGTTCAGAGTGGTTACAAATAGCAGGGAACACGGGTAAAATGGGTAGATAGTTCGTAATCAACATTGTCTATGTTCTCTTCCCCGCTTCTTCTCCAAGTTTTTCATCTTTCATTCTTATCTCTAATTCCTGTCAGTTAGTATTCAAGCTCTGCAGTTTCCTTGTTCTAGACAAAGTTCCTAGTTTGTAATAGTTGCATTTGAATATTTAATCAAGAAGTTAGCTCTAGTTTATTTATTGGTTTGTTACAATGAGCCTTACGTAGTGCGAGTTCCAATGAGACGATGCCCAATGACTTATCGCACACCCGGTATCAAATCAAATCAAAAAGAAAAATGAAATATGAAGCATGAGATCTCCATCATATATTTGAAAAAACTTTTATTATTGTTATATTTAACGAGATTTATGAAAGAATAAGGAGTAGTATTTTATTGATTCATTATATCTCTTTAGTTGTTTCATTTGATTAAAGTTGATAATATAATACTTAGTTTGTATGAACATTACTAGTTGAATATATAGTACTATAATATGATTGATTTTTCTGTTGGGGAACAAACAGAAATCTATAACTTTCCCTTGGCAGCATAATAAAAAAATAATCTTTCAAAATAAAAATATCTTTACAAAAAATTCATATTTTCTGAATTATATTCTTTGAATTAACTTGTATGTCTCTTGACCATAAATACAATTGCATAAGATGTATATATTTCCCAACCTATCAACCATTAACACATACTTAATAATTTATTTTAATATATTTAAATCATCATATAACAATTAAGTAATTATATAAAATGGGCAGTTCAGTGCTCTAAGCTCCCGCTATGCACATGTGCCTGGGAAATGCCGAACCACAAGGATCTATTGTACGCAGCTTTACCTTAATTTCTACAAAAGGCTGTTTCCACGGCTCGAACCCGTGTACTAAAGCTCCTTCTTCAAAGTAATTATATAAGATGTGTAATATTATTACTTACCTATATTAATATTGATTAAAAAAATTAATGTGTTTTGTGATATTTATATTTTAATTAAGCTAAATTGTAAAGCTTAATATTATTCTTTCGTGGTAAATATTTGAATCATTTTATCTATTTCGTTTAACTAAATCCTAATCCTAGCATACTAGAGAAACAAACGTGGGGGAGAAAGCTAGAAAAGAAACAAGAAATTCAGGAAACAAAAGTTCCGAAATCCTATTTTTATCAAATTCGGTAATACTTCCTTTGTCCTATAAATACAACAGATTAAAGTGTATCATTCATTACACAGCCAACTTTCAAAAATTCTTTTGTATTCCTTTTCTCAAAACCTAACAAAAGTTTTGAGAATTTTCTTTTCCTAGAAATATGTCTCAAGATCATCACCAACATCCCTACTTGGCTACTCGTACATTACCAAACGATGTTTTTCACTTGCAAAGAATGAACCGACAACAACCTTATATTGGAATATCTAATGATACTACAAACATGTTTGAATATTGGGAAATAACAACGTACTCTGATCCTACTATGGATATAGATGATGGCGAGGAACGAGATGATTGTCCGTTTTGCAGTGCTGAAGAAGAAGAGGAGACATTCAAGATTGAAACAAGAACTTATTATGCTACTCATGTAATGGAGATAGACGATGAGGAGGAAGAAGAAACATGTGCGATATGTTTATGTGAGTATCAAGATGGAGATACTATGGGAAAACTTCAATGTGGCCATGAGTTTCATGTTGGCTGCGTCAAAAAGTGGCTGCAGCAAAATAACACATGTCCGTTTTGTAGAGCTCAAGTTTTAGTCGCACGTGACAGTTATAGAACTATTAATGTTGTAAATTCAATGAGAAGAGTATTATTGTCAGTATTTTGTTTGTAGTATCGCACTGGCAACACTACTTCTAACTTGCTCTTGCAATTCTTTGGCAGAAGGATCAAACTCTCTGCATGCCGACAAAAACTGCGGCTCTTATTCTTTAGAAGATCAGTGTTGTCTTGAAAAAGAAAACAAAGAGACAGATATATATAGGCCAAAAATCATGGTGGACATATATAGTCGATCGGTTAAAGACTGTTTACAATCTTGGTGCAATTTGTTTCATCGTATATGCATGGTTTTCTCTTATTTCTTAAAGATCAAGAATGAATTCTGATCACACTACAACATAATGCATTTATAGCTACAAAACATAACGTAGCTAATTATGAAAATTTTCGTAGCTAAACACTTTAGCCACAATATTTTTTTCCGTAGCATTCGTAGCAAAATGTAGCGTAGCTAAAAGTTAGCTACAAACTTTACATGATCCGTGGCTAAGGATTAATACTTATTGCTACGAATATTTTGTGTTGTAGCTATATTCATAGCAAATGATTTTATACTTTTACCACGACAAATATATTTGTAGCAAATAATTTTATACTCTTGCCACAATAAATTAATTTGTAGCTAATATGGTAGCCACAAAGTGATATAGCGTAACAAATGTTTTAAATTTATTTGCCACGGAAGTTAAGGCATGTAGCTGCTTTCATATATTAGTTCGTGGCAAAAGTATTTTTGTTTAGCTACAGACAAAGTTTTATGGCTACAAATCATACAAAAAAATCGAGATTAGATTATTTTATTATTAATTTTTGATATATTATTAATTTTAGCAAAGATGAAAGTTCTTATCACCCGTAACTTCGCTATTTTATTTTTGTCTAAAATTTTCTAATTATTCTATGGATGTACATATTGTATTAAAACAAATAGTAATAACTTATTTGCTTGAGACATAACTTCTTTTACACAAATCGATATGTAAAAATTTTCACAAAATAAAATTCCAAGATACACATTTATATTAATTAATTGATAGCATCTGCAATACATAACTCTTCTACAATAACTAAAATCTGAAGAAAAGAACTAGCCGATGTGAGGTTTTATGGTAATAGAGATCAGAAATAGTGTCCGACATTCCATATTAGACGAATATAAGCATTTGCTTGATGATTCATGTTGTCACCCATGTTTGATCTTGATGATTTATGTTGCCAACCTCATCGCACCCGTTGATCGTTATGCATCCAGGAATATATGAAGCACTCTCTATTATCACTACTGAAATAAAAATATTGGTGAGAAATTTATATTTGAATTATTAGAACATATACATGTTAGATGCATTTACAATTAATAATTAAAAATTTTATGAATCAGAGAATAAGAAAAACTTAGCCATGTATCAGCTTAAAAAAACTAAACTAGAGAAGGAAAGAAAAAGCATTTAAATAAACATCATAAAATTAAGAAGATGGAAAAAAAACTTACAATTTGACATTAGAAGATAATAAAATTTCTCAAAGTCACTCTTTTCTTGAGCATCCTATAAATAAAAAATAAACAATTGAAGCAGAAACCCAAATCAATTAGGTGTAAGCCATAAAATAAATCAAATATTTATAATTGCACTCACCACTCATAAAAAAATAAGGCATAATATCTATCAAATTACTTGAACAACCCGTAAAATTGAACTAAAAACTCCAAACTCAAGTAGACGTAAGAAGATTCAAAAATACTATAATATAGAGAAATGAGCTTACCACGGTAGAGACGAACCAAAAACTTAAAATTTTTGTTCATAAATAAAAATCGCAATCGGGATACACTCTTATTGATCCTTTTGTCTTTCTCGCAACCTTGAATTGCCGACTACTTGGGGAGGGAGAGTGGCGGCTGAGATAGAGAAAGTTTAGGTTTTGGTTTAGGGATTTAGTTTGTGTTTCTTTTCCTATATATTTTGCTTCTTAATACAATACCATAAATATAAAGGGGAAAATACAAATACCATAAATGCAAATAAAGGTAGGAAAAGTACCTACAATAAAACAAAAGAGTAGTACCGTTTAACTAAAGAAATTTTTACCAATATGTACCATTTTTGAAACCTTTTTGCCTTCAATGTTTAAGTTTTGTGTTAATTACATTTCAGCATACCATATTACAGTATTTGTACCATAATTGTATTTAGTGTCCTAATTAATGATGTAGTTAATGTAGGCATTAATTTAGGAGAGAATATTCTATCAATTAAATTTTACCCGCCGCTTCTCTCTCCTACCCACACCCACACCCACCACGTTTTACTTCCCCCCCCCACAACCCACACCCACGTTTTCACTATTGTTGCACGATTAGTGTACTATTCTGAACAAAAAAACACCCACGATTTTTGAAACTTTTTCTTCTTTTATATTCTACACATTTCGGTTTCAAATCACTTTCTTCACAAATCATGAAGAAGATAAACACCCCCAAAAGGTTGTCTCCAAAATAAAAAATACCTAATATACCTTCTTTTGATTTGGGTGTTTTAACACCTAAATCAGCACTAAAATCTGTAAAAGCTGCACATGCAAGTGTAGATTGTAGTAAAATTTCACCTCCCAGACAAATTCGTACGGAGATGAGAACTAAGCTAGTGCACGATTTTGATACTGTTGGTGTTTCTAAACAATCCGCGAAGCAACTCAAATGTAAGGGTAAAGAGAAGTGTTCAGATGATGATCTTGTTCAAGAAGCCCCTAAACATTTTCGAAAAAATCAAAGGTATCCACAAGTTCATCTTTAGCAAAAAAGAAGAAAGCATCAAAAAAAGTGCAGAAGTTGGCTGACAAAAACACTCATATTCTGAAGGTTCACTATTATTTTTTATTTACAGTTATTTTAATTTATTTTTAGTTGAAAAAATTAATGATTCAAGTGTTTTGTGTTAAATACAGAGTTTAAATAAATTTGTGGATTATTGTCTCAATTATGCAGTGATTGTGGTGTGTTTGTGGCTGCATTTGCGGACTATTTTAGCCTCGGAGATTTGGCAATCCCAAAAGAAGACCTTTCTGATATCGACCAACACCGTAGACGCTATGGAGCTCTACTTTGGGACTATGCAACTAAGAAGCAAGAAGATGGGTCGATTAGTGAAAGTGAGGTCACGGGAAGGCTAGCAAGGAGGAAGGGTGCACCTGCAAAGAATGAGAGGACTAGAGTAATTAGAAGAAAGAGATAGAGTAGTCTGTTGTTAGTTGACTGTTTAATTGTAGTTGTATATAATTTTGTAGTTTAAGTTGACTAAACTGTAGGTAATATGCTATTTTGGTTGTTTACACTAGTTTATTTTGACTAATCTGTAATACATATTACAGATTATGAATTTACAATACTTTATATGTTTAAAGTTTACTACTTTGATTTCATTTTATAATACTTGCCTACAATTTATCTTCATATACTTTTTATGAAATACATCATAGTTAATTGTAGTTTATAGTTCCAATTAAACTACAATGCTTTATACTCTTTAGTATAAGATGTTTGTAGTTTAATTGTTATTAAATGTAAAAAAAATATATAACTTCTACAGGTGACCTGAATATTTTTTCCTTTAAGTTATGTATGTAAAGACAAATTGTAGTTAAAATGTAGTTAACTATTACTTTTTGTCGTTAAATTGTAGTTACAGGCTAACTGAGTCCATAAAGGACTAACACCAAATTTGTATTTGAAATGTAGTTATATATAGTTATCTGTCGTTAAAATGTAGTTACAGTCTAACAGATTCAACAAAAAACTAACCCAAACCATCTTAAAATGTTGTTTCAGATAATTTCTTGTAGTTGTAGTTACATTCTAACATAGTCAATGAAATAATAACACAATCCATCTTAAAAATAAGTTATATCAAATTTTCTGTAGTTAAAATGTAGATACATACTATCAGAGACCATGAAAGGCTAATTTTCTTTGACAAGTTAAACTGTTACACCGCAACTTTCAGTAATACTGAACTCACTACTATTTATTTCTAAAAACTATTCCAGTACATAACGATCAGTTTTTTTTGCTCATTCTTGCAAGTTCTTTTGTTATGCCCTTCACATCCATAGTTTCCACATGACACCTTGTATTTCTTTGTCTTTGTTTCATCAAATGTTTTATATCTTTCCTTCTGAGGTCTGCCAGGCTGCCTTTTATCCATCGCTGGTGGCTTTACTATCTCATCTAAAATATATTGTGGCACATCCCATTTGCTTTCATCGGGAAGAGGATTTACTAGCATTTCATATGTAAGCAAAAGGTTATTCCTTGTGTAATAACAACTGCAATAGTTTTCGTATGTTTCCTTGCTATGCCTTAATGCTGCCAATGCATGTGCACATGGAAGTTCATCGAGTTGAAATTGTCCACAGCTACATTTCTTGTTTTATAAACAAACAATGTACCGCTTCACACCATCTATCACAGTATGTAAATGATCTGTTGAAGCCCTCACCTAAATTTCAATAAAAAATAGCAAAAATATTAGCTCAATTATTAATAAAAGATTATATAAAGCTTACCTACAAAACAGTTACAAATACAATTATATATATATATACAATCTACATTTACCCACAATATAACTACAATTAATCTACATTGACTATTAACAGTATTTTTAAAGATGAATCTGTATTTTTAAGTAACTTTAAGGATCCAGACGAACCTGTATAGTAACATAGACATTAATGTAGACAATATGTAGATAAATTGAAAAAAATAATGTTTCATAAAATCCAGAACAGCATTATTTGTAGTTTCATTGTAGATATATGTAGTTAATTGTAGTGAAAACACAAAACCTGTAGATTTCTGCAATGTCGAATTAGACAAACCTGCATTTGTGTTCTCGTTTGTGATTGCCAATTCCATATTGAAATCGCTTACACTTATGCATAAAGGATACGAACCTAAGCTTTTATTCTCTTTTTTGTCTCCATATACACATGAACACCCATATCATTACAGATCTCCATTGGAGGACAATTTTCGTTCACAATATATTAATTACAACAATTTTTTGTGACGTATCAATCGAAAGTTGTTCCACAATTGTAGAAATCAGATTTTTGTACCTTGAATTATCATCAACAACAATTGCATCAACTTCAAAATTTATGTATCTTCCACAATTATCCCAATTTCCATTCACTTTAAGCATAATTGGTATTTTTGCCATCGTTTTCTGTAGTTGAGATATAGTTTGTCAACTATTAATGAAGAATACTGAGAGAGAATCAGTTGAATTGATATGCGTCTTTTGAATTTGTAGTTAGACAGAAAATTTCGCAGCTTCTTTGTAATTTTTCGCAGCTTGAGTTTCTCGAATTTGAAGAATAATGAGAGAGAATTAGTTGAATTGATATGCTTCTTTTGAATTTGTAGTTATTCAGTGATTTACGCAGCTTCAGTGTATGTTTTCCGTTTTGAATTTGTGTATTTAATGTGAAAGAATCAATCCCAGATTCTTTGCCCTGTTTTTCGCACGTTATAATAGGCAGATTCTGCCTATTTTTGAATTTGTATAGATTTTGTAGTTAAAGCATACACAGGGTGGGTAATTTCCATAATTTGCACAATTTTGGTAATAAGGTTTCATATATAGTATACATAGGAAAATTTCTCTTAACTAAAATAGAAGAAAAAAACTATTTATGAACTTGACTCTTAATACTATTATAACTAATTTTTCCATATGCTAATGCTATTCTTATCAAAATAAATTTATGTATCCTATTCGATTTGTCAATTTAAAAATAATTACTTATATGATGAATACGAAAAATAATTAAATTAATTCTTGTTAATTAGTTAATGCAAAGGCTTAATTATTTATTAGCAACATTAAAGGAAATAGTTATTTTTTGTTAATTCAAATTCTTCATATTAGCTCATCCAATTTTAAATAATTAATTATAATTATACTATGATCTTAATTATATTATCAAAAAGCAAAAAAGTTAATTTAATATTTCACTTTTTGGATTTTTGTGTTTGTATAATCATTAATGTACTTGGCTCTTGTCAACCACTTAAATATTTTGTTAGTGATTTGTTCAATAATGATTGGTGTTTTCGAATATTGTGTATTTATTATTATTATTATTATTATTATTATTATTATTATTATTACATAAAATATTTATCGCTTGAAATTTAAAAATGGCCAATAGTTGATATGAAAGGAAATATAGATGCAAACTTGACCTTGTATGATTGAAATAAAAGGACAAACAATATAAAAATTATTGTGGAGTTTTGTTGTTGGAAAAGGTGGTATATAGATTATTTTTACGTATATTCTTTTATATGATTTTGCATTTTAGTTCATATTTTTAGATTGTCAATAATTTTCCTTTTTTCCTCTTTAACGATTTATATAAAAAAAATTGAATTGATTTTAGTATCCTAAATATTAAGACATTTTACTTAATTTAAATAAGGAATAATTTAATAACTAAGACTTTAATTGATTTTGAATTCCTCAATATTAGAAAAATAACTAAAATTACAAATTTTTCCAATAATAATATAACTAAAATTATAATATATATATCTCTGGATAGGCATGCGGTAGTCCGCGTAGCCTATACACTGATACAGTAAATTGTATCCTTTAGCTTAAGGACTGGCGGTAATCCGCACAATCAATAAGGACTCAAGAGTCGAAAATATAGAAGAATTTTACAAAGCTTAATGACTGTATGGTAACCTTTTACCCGAGCAAGGGGCCTGTCTGGAACACACTAGTTATCTATACTAGCTCTTGTCTAACCATTCTGACCGTGATGAAGATGCCCTAACGCACTTAGCTTAGCGGGCTTAAAACACGGCTTGTTAAACGGAGCTAATAAAGATAGTAATGTACCCGACTGTACCACCATCTCAGAACCAAGTCAAAAATTCTTTATAAAATTCCTTTATATTTTGATAAGTCTAGATCTTTCATAGTAAACAAGTATAAGACGTTAGAAAACTAACATAGACATGAATATTCTTAGCCGGACATAGTCACGGCTTACAGAGAGGAGAAGGAGAAGACAGAAGAGATGAAGAACAAAAGTACCTTAGCCCTTTGGAGAATACGTATCACTGTATTCTTTCTTGAAAATAAAACTTTACAAAGAGAAAGAGATGTTTACAATAGAGAAGAGAGAGAGAGAGAGAGAGAGAGAGCTTTCAAGAAGAAAGGTATTTTCTTCCTTGCCTTCCTAATGAATGAAGGCTTCTATTTATAAAAGAAAAAAGAATCTATCAATAGTAAAAAGTGGGTCCCTTATGTGGGCCCATACACAATGTTTTTACTGTTTATACAGTGTTTCTACTATTCATGAATAGTAAGTAGGTCCCTCATGCGGGCCTTTGCACAGTATATCTACTGTTCACCTGTCTTGTCAGTGGGTCCGGCGGCTTTACTGTTTCTTTTTTCCGTCTTTTTCTACTGTTTGGAGGAAATTTTCCACCTTGCGGATCTCGTTATCAGATAATATTTTCTCAGTTTCCATCGGCTGAGAGTCTTGTAAATCTTCGTTGCTTGTTTCACTTTGCATTGATGAGTCAGACTTTTCAGTTTTATTAATAGTCTCTATCAAGTTTCTTTTAACTTCGTCTAGGTATTGCTGGATTAGTTCGGTTTTATCTCCTTCCTGAATAGAGATTCTTCGGGCAATATGCCTCACTGAACAGTCATCATATAAGATGGTTTTCTGAGACACCTCCGAGTATAACTGGATTTGTGACTTAATGGTGTCTAATAACTCTTGTCCATAAAGTTGCTTTGTTTTGGGATCAATTTTCATTAATTTATCCCAAAAATTATTGTAAAATACCCTGTATAAGCAAGGGATTTTTTCTTCGGTATAACCGAATTCTGGATTCCATTTATGAATCCAAGGGATTGAGAATTCTATAAAGAAATATAATTGATCTATACGTTCCAAAAAACATATATGATCTGCATGGTATAACTGGGTAAGAAAAGGCGAAATCTTTGTCCATTCTTTGTATAACTTCAGAAATGGTTCAGGTAAAATATTTACCGTAGGGCCATGATATGACCACCAGTTTATAAACCAGTTTGGAATAGGTGCAGAGAATATCTTTGCACATATCTTGATAAACCAAGTATGCTTATGTCGATCATTATTGTAGTATAGCACTTTATCAAATGCTGTGATATAATCCCGGTAGGTGAAACTCATAAGGGATTTGTTTAGACTTATCTGCCTTTCTTTCATGGTAGATATTCCCCATTCGTCAACAGATATTATCTGTTTGATAATAATCTTTGAGAAGCTATAAACATTCTCGGAAGTATTGTAACCAGAGAAGTGCTGAATCTCTGCACTACCCGTAGTTGTAAGGATAGTTTCATAATAAGATCGGGTTTTATATGATTCACCCGGATAATATAATCCATTAATAAGGTATCTCTGGAATATCTTCCACGGCTCGTCTTTTCTCTGAATTTCAGAGTTTTCCAAAAGAAATATCATTTCTTTCTTGAGCAATTTCTCATAGGATTTAGTATCTTCATCCTCTTTAGCGATTGAAGCAAATGTATCACTTTGCTTTTTGCTAGCTAAATATGCTTGTAAGTGCCCGTATAACGGACTGTCTTCTGGGATATCTTCCAGATGTATTGAAGAAGAAGAAGAAGATTCTTCTTGCTGGACAATTTTTGAATTTATCAATTGTTTTCTTCCCGATTGTATTACTGGGGAAGATGAGGATCCATATGACGATCCTTGATATGATCGATTTTGGTAATTTGAGGATGATCGAGAGGGTGTTTTTCCCTTACCTCTTCCTCTGCTGGCCCAAGGAGGGTCCATTCTGCACAGATAGTAAATCATTCAGAAAAGTAGAAATCTTCGTCACGGTATAACCAATTAAGATCTTGATTAGAAACATCAGAATAATCATGAATTGAAAATTCAAAATCATCGTCCATAATCGAAGTGATTACTTTATCAATAATAAGACTTTGTAAGTCTTTATTTAAAGGAATCGCTCTTATAATGGAAATAAGAGTCTCATCGTTGAAGAAGTTAGTGTAATAACTCATTATTCAAGATATTCACGAGATAAAAAATCAGGAAGAGAGTTATCAATTCCCTTTTTATAAATAATTTCAAAATCAAAAGGTGCTAGTTGAGCCTCTGCCATCTAGCAAACATGAGCTTAGAAACATCATGCTTAAAATCTTTGTCAAACATATATTTGACAGATTGGGCATCAGTTTTTATTAAAAACTTATGATTGTATAAATCGTCTTGAAATTTTAAAACACATTTGACAATTGTCAACATTTCGTGGGCCACAGTAGCATATTTCTTCTGGGCATCGTTCCACTTTCCAGAGTGATATCTTATCAGATATTCTCTTTTATCAATGGGATTTATTTGTTTCAAAATCCCACCATAACCGATGTTGGATGCATCAGTCTCAACAATCTTTTGCCAAGTAGGATTGGCCAAAGTTAAGCAAGGTAAAGCTTTTACCCTTTGCTTAATATTTTGGACTATTTTTGTATGTAAATTAGTCCAAGTCTGTTTGTAGGTCTTTTTTAGCCGGTCGTATAATGGGGCTAAATCACGCGACAAGTCTTTAATAAAAGGGGAGACATAATTAAGGCTTCCTAAGAACCTTTGTAATTGAGTTCTATCAGTAATAATATCAGGAAATTTAGAAGCAAATTCAATTGCATGTTGTATAGGGGTTATCTTTCCCTGACAAATATTATGTCCTAAAAATCTAACATCAGTTTGAAATAAACTCATTTTTGGTTTAGAAATTACCAAACCATTTTGTATAACAATCTTTTTGAAAATATCAAGATGTTTGATATGTGTTTCAAAGGTTTTGGAATAAACCAAAATATCGTCAATATAAACAATGATGAAATCCAAATATGGATTAAAAATGTCATTCATGATTTTTTGAAATTCAGAAGGAGCATTTTTTAGACCAAATGGCATAACATTCCATTCATATTGTCCAAAGGGAACATTAAAAGCAGTTCTATAAGTATGCTCTTTGAAAATTTGAATCTGCCAATAACCAGACTTTAAATCGAATTTTGAAAATATATTAGCATCATATAAACGAGAAAGAAGATCCCTTTTATTGGGGATCGGATACCTAATCCATTTTAAACTCTTATTAAGAGGTTTGTAATTGATAACTAATCGGGGAATTCCTCGTTCTTTTTCTGCAGCATTATTAACGTAAAATGCCGAACAAGACCAAGGGATTTTGAGGGCTTTATCAGACCTCTTTGTAAGAGACTATCAATCTCAGTTTTACAAAAGGCGACCAATTCTGAATTCATCTGGCATGGTCGAGATTTTGTAGGAATATTATCCTCCGAAAAAGTATCTTCGTAAGGAAGAGTAACAATATGCTTTTTCCGGTTCCAAAAAGCACTAGGATGATCGGCACAAATATCAATAGCCAATTTTTTAGAAATCAAATTGATTTTTTCTTTTGTTTTAGCAGAATTTATTGTATCAAATATGTTCATGCTAAATAGTTCTAATTGCAAAGAATCTACATGCTTTTGTTTCATGTCAATTAAAGCATTGATATCACGAGTTACAGGATTTGTAACAAAAGAATAATAAATATTTTTATTATTATAAGTAGCATTAAAACCTTTTGCATCAATATTGGTAAAAGGATAAACAGCGTTTATAAAAGGAGTTCCTAAAATAATAGGAGGATATAACTGATTTTTAACCAGAAAAAAGAAGTGAGGAATGCAAACTTTATTTTGACAAATATGCGTGTTAGGCAGTTTATACTTTATATCTAAAGCATGGCCAGAAGTAGATTTAACCATATGAGTAGTTTTTTGAAAATATTTTGTGGGAACTAATCCCTCTTGGATGCAACTAACATCTGCACCACTATCAATCATAGCAACACCAGAAATTGTGAAATCGTTACTAACGAGAATAGTACAATTAATGTACCATTTATGAGCAATCACTATTTGCATCATTCCTAGAAACATATCCTTAGCAGGACTGATATCTAGAGAGTGAGGTTCCTTTTCCTCGGTAGCAGTATTTTTACCTTTATCGGTAGGTGACTGAACTAGAGAATTATAATTTTCTAGTTGAATAATTCGGTGATCATGAATCATTTGATTCTGTTTAAGAGATTTAATATCCCTTTTCAGATTTTCAATTTCCTCCTTTAGATCATTAAAAGAGGCATCGCGAGTCACATTGACTCTATTTTCTCGTCGTCTATTGATTTCATCAATCGTATAAGGGGGAGTATACTCAATCCTTTTCTTGGAAAAGAAATCATTTGAAGACTCATTAGTATTACTAGAGTGTCACGACCCTAGTTCACCAATTGTGAACATGTCGTGATGGCACCCAGTCCCCACGACTAGGTAAGCCTAACACGTTGCGGAATCTATAAATTATAAATACTTACATAAGAAACAGCGGAAAATAACATAAAAGATATGTAATCTGTGCCGCTTGGCACATACATCCGTCACACAATAAATAAAACACTACCAAGATCCGGAACCCCACGGTAACACAGACTAAAAGGGAAATACAACTGGGGCTCTATGTATAAAGAGTATCTAACAACGAAATGAAGAAAAATGTCAACTAGAAATACTAGAATAGAAGGGAAGCCTCCGGATCCGCGGACGTAGCAGATCATACCTCGAAGTCTCCCAGAAAGCTGCAGAATCACCTAGTACGAGCCTGCTCTGATGTACCTGGATCTGCACAACAAAAGTGTGCAGAAGAGTAGCATGAGTACACCACGGCGGTACTCAGTAAGTGCCAAGCCTAACCTCGATGGAGTAGTGACGAGGAAGGTCAGGGCCCTACTGAGAAACAATAATATAATGGTGATAACAAAGTAAATAGTTTAAATGATAATAATTTCCGAAATAACAATATTATGATAATTACTGCAACTGTCTACAATTAAGCTAACAACAATTAACCAACTCAAATAACAAATCCAGGATCTGTGGGAATTGAACCCACAGTCCCATTCTCAGTACCTCTGGGTCTCCGGGAATCGAACCCGCAGCCCATATCTCAATAAATAATCAATAACTCAGGATCTCGGGAATCGAACCCGTAGTCCCTACCAATAACTCAGGATCTCGGGAATCGAACCCGTAGTCCCTACCAATATCATGCCGGGTCTCTGGGAATCGAACCCACAGCCCTAGGTCTCCGGGAATTGAACCCGCAGTCCACATCTTAATATTATATCAATAGCTCAGGATCTCCGGGAATCGAACCCGCAGTCCACAGACAATATCACTCCGGGTCTCTGGGAATCGAACCCACAGCCCTGGGATCTCCGGGAATTGAACCCGCAGTCCACCAACACAGCAAATAAAGAAAACACACAGAGAGAATATAATATGTTAAACTACAACTTCACCGAAACTAGTGCCCACAATTTATCAAGAAGTTCAAGTAAATCAACTAGGCAATTAAACATGTTGAATCCTAGCTAATCATGCTTTTCTAACTAATACCGGGTAATGGTAACGCTTTTATCAGCTAAGAACAGGAATATCACTAATCGGACAATTCAAATAAAGTGTGTGTTACAACAACCAGCGCATGTACATGCCCGTCACCTCGCATACAAGGCATTTAAACTATCACATAATATCCTAGGGGTGAAAATTCCCCCACACGAGGTTAGACAAGCCACTTACCTCAATTCCGGTACAAAACCGCAAAGAAATAACCCTCTTGCCGCGAATGTCGGCCTCCACAAGTGTAGTATCTGATAAAATCAATAGAATCACATCAAAATATGCCAATTGGGCATTACCCAATCAAATTAACTCAAAATTCACCAAAACCCACAAGTTGCCAAAACCCGACTTTCGGTACGCTTAACGAAAATTCACGAAAGTTATATATTCGGAACCTTTGTTTCAATACGAGTCTATGCATATAAAGTTTACCAAATTCGGACTCCGTTTGCCCACTCAAAACCTTGATTTTCTAAAGGTTTTGGTCTAGGGTGAAAACCCCCATTAATTACCCAAATTCCTCCATTTTCATGAAAAACTTGCATAATATTATCAACAACAATCATAATTGGAGTCCACAATTGATTACCTGAAGAAACCCCTTGAATCTCCCTTCAAAATCGCCCAAATCTCCCCTTAAGCCGAGACCCAAAATGTGTTAAATGTTCTGAAATTTTTCTAACTTCTGATACACTTACTTACAGCGATTTTCGCTTCTGCGGAACATTTTCCGCTTCTACGCTCCCGTATCCGCGACCAAAGGGTCGCTTCGGCGGTTCCAGGCCTAGCCGGCCATTTCCGCTTCTGCGATATACGGACCGCCTCTGCGCGTCCGCTTCTGCGAAGACACGATCGCTCCTGCGGAAATTTCCGCTTCTGCGGCTAGGCGTCCACCTCTGCGGACTCGCCTAAGCGGCTCCCTCCCGCTTCTGCGATGGCCGCTTCTGCGGCGACTTTCCGCTTCCGCGATTCCGCTTCAGCGGAAAATTCTCCGCTTCTGCGGTCACAAGCGCTTCTGCGCTCCAATATCCGCTTCTGCGGACTCGCTCCTGCGACCAAAATTCCGCAGGAGCGAAAATGACAGAACCGGAACTCTCAACCTGAAATTTCCATGATTTTCTCCCGTTTAACCATCCGAAATCACCCCGAGGCCCCCGGGACCTCATCCAAACATGCCAACACATCTTAATACCTTATTCGAACTTGCTCAAATCCTCAAAACACGTCTAACAACATCAAAACCCAAAATTCACATCGAATTCAAGCCTAAATTTCTTAAAACTTTCCGAATTGCACATTCGATCTAAAACCCGACCAAACGACGTCCGAATGACCTGAAAAGTTGCGGACATATCCAAAATCACATAACGAAGCTACAGAAATTGTCGGAATTCCATTCCGACCCCGGATCAAAATCTCACCTATCGATCGGATTCGCCAAAATTTCAACCTTCGGCATTTCAAGCCTAATTGAGCTACGGACCTCCAAAATACATCCCGAACGCGCTCCTAACCCCGAAATCACCTAACGGAGCTAATGGAACCATCGGATTTCCGTTCCGAGATCGTCTTAACACTGTTCCGGCTACGGACCGTTTTCTAGTTTCAAAGCTCTTATTTAGGGACTAAGTGTCCCAAAATGCTCAAATCTTTGGAACCGACTCCCCCGGCAACCCACAATAGCAGAAATGAACTTGGGGAAACAGTTAAATTAGGGATTGGGGCGTAATTTTCTAAAACGACCGGTCGGGTCGTTACATCTTCCCACACTTAAAGATTCGTTCGTCCTCGAACGAGCATAGAAAACATACCCGGAGTAGTGAAAAGATGAGGGTACTGGCTGCGCATATCCTGCTCGGTCTCCCAAGTCGCCTCCTCGACCGGCTGGCCCCGCCACCGAACCTTTACCGAAGCGATGTTCTTTGACCTTAGCTTTCTGACTTGCCTGTCTAGAATGGCTACTGGCTCCTCAACATAAGAAAGATCCTTGTCTAGCTGAACAGATGTGAAATCCAATACGTGCGACGGGTCACCATGGTATCTCCGGAGCATGGAGACATGAAATACGGGGTGAACTCCGGCTAGGCTGGGAGGTAAGGCCAACTCATAAGCAACCTCCCCAACACGCCTCAAAATCTCAAAAGGGCCAATAAATCTAGGACTCGGCTTCCCTTTCTTCCCAAACCTCATAACGCCCTTCATGGGCGAGACTCGACAGAACCCGCTCACCCACCATAAAAGCCACATCGCGAACCTTCTTGTCCGCATAACTCTTCTGTCTAGACCGGGCCGCACGAAGTCTGTCCTGAATCACCTTGACCTTGTCCATAGCCTCCTGAACCATATCAGTACCTAGTAACCTGGCCTCGCCCGGCTCAAACCAACCCACGGGAGACCCGCACCTCCTACCATATAGGGCCTCGTACGGTGCCATCTGAATACTAGACTGGTAGCTGTTGTTATAAGCAAACTCCGCCAGTGGCAAGAAGTGATCCCATGAACCTCCAAACTCAATCACGCACGCACGGAGCATATCCTCCAAAATCCGAATAGTGCGCTCGGACTGCCCATCAGTCTGGGGGTGAAATGCTGTGCTCAGCTCCACCCGAGTACCTAACTCCTACTGTACGGCTCTCCAGAACCGTGAAGTGAACTGAGTGCCTCTATCTGAAATGATGGAAACTGGAATACCATGCAGCCGAACTATCTCCTTGATATAGATCTCCGCCGGTCGCTCCGATGAATAAGTAGTGCTCACCGGTATAAAATGGGCGGACTTGGTCAGCCGATCCACAATAACCCAAATGGAATCAAACTTCCTAACAGTCCGTGGAAGCCCAGATACAAAGTCCATGGTGATGCGCTCCCATTTCCACTCTGGAATCTCAATCCGCTGCATCAATCCACCTGGGCGCTGATGCTCATACTTCACCTGCTGGCAATTGAGGCATCTAGAAACATAATCAACTATATCCCTCTTCATCCGCCTCCACCGGTAATGCTGTTTCAAGTCCTGATACATCTTCGCGGCACCCGGATGGATGGAATACCGCAAACTATGGGCCTCTGCTAGAATCAGCTCTCGAAGATCATCTACATTGGGCACACAGATACGGCCCTGCATCCTCATAACTCCATCATCCCCGATGGTAACATCCCGAGCATCACCACGCCGAACTCTATCCTGAAGGACAAGCAAATGAGGGTCGTCGAACTGACGCTCCCCGATGCGGTCAAATAGAGAAGACCGAGAAACCACACAAGCTAGAACCCGGCTGGGCTCCGAAAGATCCAGTCTTACCAACTGCCTGGCCAAAGCCTGAACATCCATCGCCATAGGCCTCTCCGAAGCCGGTAGATATGCCAAACTCCCCAAACTCTCTGCCCGACGACTCAAGGCATCAGCAACCACATTAGCCTTGCCCGGATGATAGAGAATAGTAATATCATAGTCCTTCAGTAGCTCCAACCATCTCCTCCGACGCATATTCAGGTCCTTCTGCTTAAGCAAGTGCTGCAAGCTCCGGTGATCAGTGTAGATCTCACAAGGAACCCCATATAAATAATGACGCCAAATTTTCAAGGCGTGAACAATGGCAGCTAGCTCCAAATCATGAACGGGGTAATTCTTCTCATGCACCTTCAGCTGTCTCGACGCGTAGGCAATCACCCTACCGTCCTGCATCAATACCGCACCGAGTCCAACTCGTGAGGCATCACAATATACAGTATAGGACCCCGAACCCGTAGGCAACATCAATATAGGGGCCGAAGTCAAAGCTGTCTTGAGCTTCTGAAAGCTCGCCTCACACTCGTCTGTCCACTGAAAAGGGGCACCCTTTTGGGTCAATCTAGTCATAGGTGCTGCAATCGAAGAGAACCCCTCTACGAAACGACGGTAGTAGCCCGCCAAACCAAGGAAGCTGCGTATCTCAGTAGCGGAGGAGGGTCTGGGCCAACTCTGCACGGCCTCCACCTTCCTCGGATCTACTCGAATACCATCACTCGACACCACGTGGCCCAAAAATGCCACAGAACTCAACCAAAATTCACATTTAGAGAACTTGGCATAAAGTTGCTTCTCCCTCAGGATCTGAAGCACTATCCTCAAATGTTGCTCGTGCTCTTCCCGGCTCCGAGAATATACTAGAATATCATCAATGAAGACAATCACGAACGAGTCCAGATAAGGCCTGAACACACTGTGCATCAAATGCATAAATGCTGCTGGGGCATTAGTCAACCCAAAAGACATCACGAGGAACTCATAGTGACCATACCGGGTCCTGAAGGCGGTCTTCGGGATATCTGGCTCCCGAATCTTCAGCTGGTGATACCCAGAGCGCAAATCAATCTTAGAAAACACATGTGCGCCCTGTAACTGGTCAAATAAATCATCAATACGGGGCAAAGGATACCGATTCTTCACTGTAACCTTGTTCAACTGACGATAGTCAATACACATACGCATAGAACCGTCCTTTTTCTTCACAAACAATACGGGAGCACCCCAAGGCGAAACACTGGGTCGAATAAAACCCTTGCCCAATAACTCCTGTAACTGATCCTTCAACTCCTTTAATTCAGGAGGAGCCATACGGTACGGTGGAATAGAAATGGGCCGAGTGCCCGGCAACAAGTCAATAGCAAAGTCAATGTCTCTGTCAGGCGGCATGCCCGGAAGATCGGCTGGAAATACATCAGCAAAGTCACGTACCACATGAACAGAATCAATGGAGGGAGTATCAACACTGACGTCCCGCACATAGGCTAGATAAGCAGCACACCCCTTCTCAACCATACGCTGAGCTCTTAGAAAAGAAATAACACGGCTAGGGGTGTGATCTAGAGTACCACTCCACTCAATACGTGGAATGCCTGGCATAGCCAGCGTCACGGTCTTGGCGTGACAATCAAGAATAGCATAATGGGGCGACAACCGGTCCATGCCCAGAATAATATCAAAATCGACCATCCCAAGCAGCAATAGATCCGCTCTGGTCTCAAAATCACAAATGGTAATCAAACACGACCGATATACGCGGTCCACGGCCAAAGAATCACCCACCGGAGTGGAAACATAAATGGGGGCACTCAAAGAATCCCGAGGCACATCAAAGAATCCCGAGGCACACCCGTGTGAGAAGCAAAGTAAGAAGACACATATGAAAAAGTGGAACCAGGGTCGAATAGAACCGATGCCTCCCTGTGACTAACCATAATAATACATGTGATAACAGAGTCAGATGCAACAGCCGCGGCGCGATCAGGAATAGCATAGAATCTGGCCTGTCCCCCCTCTCGAGGGCGGCCTCTAGAACCCTGACCCCCGCCCCTGGCTGGCTGGGCAGGTGGAATAGCAGCCGGAGCTGGAATGATAGCCTGCTGACCCTGAGAGCCACGCTGATGCTGCGAAGACTGGTGAGGTGCTCCCCTCCTACGCCTGGGGCACTCCCTAACCAGGTGGCGAGTATCCCCGCACTCAAAACAAGCTGTGAGAGGACGCGGTGGCTGTGACTGACCGGCCTCAACCCCACTAGTCTGACCCCTGGAAGGACCCCGTGCAGGAGGTGCACTGGAAACTGGGGGAGCATAATAAGGCTCATGTGGTGCTGGAAGACCTGGAGTGCTACCGGCTGCGGGCAATGCTGAGTGAACCGGACGACCGGAATATCCCCTGCCAAAACGACCGCCTGCTGAAGTGCGGGCACCAAAGAAATGGCCCGACTCACGAGACCTCTTGGCCTCTCTATCTCCACGCTCTCTAGGGAGCATACTCTCGATCCTCCTGGCAATGCTAACTGCCTGCTGATAAGATATATCTGTCTCCAACTCTCTGGCCATGCTGGATCGGATAGGCGGAATCAGGCCCTCAATAAATCTCCGCACTCTCTCCCGAACCGTGGCTACCAAAGCCGGTGCATGCCTCGCTAGACGGGTGAACCTGATAGCATACTCCGATACGGACATGGAGCCCTGTCGCAACCGCTCAAACTCCGAGCGCCAAGAATCCCTAAGGCTCTGTGGAACAAACTCCCTCAAAAATAGATCCGAAAACTGCGTCCAAGTCAATGAAGCAGACTCCTCTGGACTATCCAACTCATACGTGTGCCACCAATCATAAGCGGCCCCGCGAAACTGAAAAGCAGTGAAGGAAACCCCGTTGGTCTCCACAATCCCCATAGTACGAAGAATACGATGACACTCCTCTAGAAAACCCAATGCATCATCTGAAACCAGACCACTAAACACTAGAGGGTCATATTTCTTGAACCTCTCCAATCTACGCCGCTCGTCCTCAGAGGCAGCTGGTCCACCTCCTGGTTGTGCTGGGGCGGCAGGAGGCATAACCAAAACATCTGGAACATGTCCCACTGGCACACGCTGCTCCGGTGTAACGGCTACGGGAGTCCGGGCCCCTCCCCCGGCCTGAGATGTAGCTGCAACAAGAGGAAGCAGTCCTGCCTGGGCTAAAGTGGTATACATGCTCATGAACTGAGCCAGGGTCTCCTGTAGTGCTGGAGTAGTAGCAGCTGTAGTCGGTGTACCAGGTGCCTGCGCTCCAACCTGGTCTACCGGTGGCACCTCAGCGGCAGCGCGCGATGGTGCTGTGGCTGCACCTCGGGCGCGTCCTCGTCCTCTACCTCGGCCCCGGCCTCTGACGGCAGCAACAGGGGGCGCGGGTACCTGATCATCGCGGTTAGCTCGTGTCCTCACCATCCGTGAGAGAATAGAAAGCAGTAGTTTAGATTTTTGATGCCAAAAATGTCGCACGACAAGGAATCCAAAAGAAATGAAGAGTTTCCTAAACGGTTACATAGCCCCTCGTAGATAAATACAGACGTCTCCGTATCGATCAGCGAGACTCTAAGTAACCGGTCTGTGTCCCGTGACTCCTACGAACCTAGAGCTCTAATACCAACTTGTCACGACCCTAGTTCACCAATTGTGAACATGTCGTGATGGCACCCGGTCCCCACGACTAGGTAAGCCTAACACGTTGCGGAATCTATAAATTATAATTACTTAAATAAGAAACAGCGGAAAATAACATAAAAGATATGTAATCCGTGCCACTTGGCACATACATCCGTCACACAATAAATAAAACACTACCAAGATCCGGAACCCCACGGTAACACAGACTAAAGGAGAAATACAACTGGGGCTCTATGTGTAAAGAGTATCTAACAACGAAATGAAGAAAAATGTCAACTAGAAATACTAGAATAGAAGGAAAGCCTCCGGATCCGCAGACGTAGCAGATCATACCTCGAAGTCTCCCAGAAAGCTGCAGAATCACCTAGTACAAGCCTGTCCTGATGTACCTGGATCTGCACAACAAAAGTGTGCAGAAGAGTAGCATGAGTACACCACGGCGGTACTCGGTAAGTGCCAAGCCTAACCTCGATGGAGTAGTGACGAGGAAGGTCAGGGCCCTACTGAGAAACAATAATATAATGGTGATAACAAAGTAAACAGTTTAAATGATAATAATTTCCGAAATAACAATATTATGATAATTACTGCAACTGTCTACAATTAAGCTAACAACAATTAACCAACTCAAATAACAAATCCAGGATCTGTGGGAATTGAACCCACAGTCCCATTCTCAGTACCTCTGGGTCTCCGGGAATCGAACCCGCAGCCCATATCTCAATAAATAATCAATAACTCAGGATCTCGGGAATCGAACCCGTAGTCCCTACCAATAACTCAGGATCTCGAGAATCGAACCCGTAGTCCCTACCAATATCACGCCGGGTCTCCGGGAATCGAACCCACAGCCCTAGGTCTCCGGGAATTGAACCCGCAGTCCACATCTTAATATTATATCAATAGCTCAGGATCTCCGGGAATCGAACCCGCAGTCCACAGACAATATCACTCCGGGTCTCTGGGAATCGAACCCACAGCCCTGGGATCTCCGGGAATTGAACCCGCAGTCCACCAACACAGCAAATAAAGAAAACACACAGAGAGAATATAATATGTTAAACTACAACTTCACCGAAACTAGTGCCCACAATTTATCAAGAAGTTCAAGTAAATCAACTAGGCAATTAAACATGTTGAATCCTAGCTAATCATGCTTTTCTAACTAATACCGGGTAATGGTAACGCTCTTATCAGCTAAGAACAGGAATATCACTAATCGGACAATTCAAATAAAGTGTGTGTTACAACAACCAGCGCATGTACACACCCGTCACCTCGCATACAAGGCATTTAAACTATCACATAATATCCTAGGGGTGAAAATTCCCCCACACGAGGTTAGACAAGCCACTTACCTCAATTCCGGTACAAAACCGCTAAGAAATAACCCTCTTGCCGCGAATGTCGGCCTCCACAAGTGTAGTATCTGATAAAAATCAATAGAATCACATCAAAATAGGCCAATTGGGCATTACCCAATCAAATTAACTCAAAATTCACCAAAACCCACAAGTTGCCAAAACCCGACTTTCGGTACGCTTAACGAAAATTCACGAAAGTTATATATTCGGAACCTTTGTTTCAATACGAGTCTATGCATATAAAGTTTACCAAATTCGGACTCCGTTTGCCCACTCAAAACCTTGATTTTCTAAAGGTTTTGGTCTAGGGTGAAAACCCCCATTAATTACCCAAATTCCTCCATTTTCATGAAAAACTTGCATAATATTATCAACAACAATCATAATTGGAGTCCACAATTGATTACCTGAAGAAACCCCTTGAATCTCCCTTCAAAATCGCCCAAATCGCCCCTTAAGCCGAGACCCAAAATGAGTTAAATGTTCTGAAATTTTTCTAACTTCTGATACACTTACTTACAGCGATTTTCGCTTCTGCGGAACATTTTCCGCTTCTACGCTCCCGTATCCGCGACCAAAGGGTCGCTTCTGCGGTTCCAGGCCTAGCCAGCCATTTCCGCTTCTGCGATATACGGACCGCCTCTGCGCGTCCGCTTCTGCGAAGGCACGATCGCTCCTGCGGAAATTTCCGCTTCTGCGGCTAGGCGTCCGCCTCTGCGGACTCGCCTAAGCGGCTCCCTCCCGCTTCTGCGATGGCCGCTTCTGCGGTGACTTTCCGCTTCCGCGATTCCGCTTCAGCGGAAAATTCTGCGCTTCTGCGGTCACAAGCGCTTCTGCGCTCCAATATCCGCTTCTGCGGACTCGCTCCTGCGACCAAAATTCCGCAGGAGCGAAAATGACAGAACCAGAACTCTCAACCTGAAATTTCCATGATTTTCTCCCGTTTAACCATCCGAAATCATCCCGAGGCCCCCGGGACCTCATCCAAACATGCCAACACATCTTAATACCTTATTCGAACTTGCTCAAATCCTCAAAACACGTCTAACAACATCAAAACCCAAAATTCACATCGAATTCAAGCCTAAATTTCTTAAAACTTTCCGAATTGCACATTCGATCTAAAACCCGACCAAACGACGTCCGAATGACCTGAAAATTTGCGGACATATCCAAAATCACATAACGAAGCTACAGAAATTGTCGGAATTCCATTCCGACCCCGGATCAAAATCTCACCTATCGATCGGATTCGCCAAAATTTCAACCTTCGGCATTTCAAGCCTAATTGAGCTACGGACCTCCAAAATACATCCCGAACGCGCTCCTAACCCCGAAATCACCTAACGGAGCTAATGGAACCATCGGATTTCCGTTCCGAGATCGTCTTAACACTGTTCCGGCTACGGACCGTTTTCTAGTTTCAAAGCTCTTATTTAGGGACTAAGTGTCCCAAAATGCTCAAATCTTTGGAACCGACTCCCCCGGCAACCCACAATAGCAGAAATGAACTTGGGGAAACAGTTAAATTAGGGATTGGGGCGTAATTTTCTAAAACGACCGGTCGGGTCGTTACATAGAGCTTGAAGCAAAATTAATAATTTTTTGACGAAGTTTATCGTCCGTAACTTCTTTTAAAAGATCTATGACATTTTCAGAAGAAATAGTTTGCACATTCAAATCTTGAAAAACAGCTTGTAATTTATAAAATTCATCATTTTCACAAGTACAAGCAATGCTATTACAGGTTACACAGGAAGATATATCACGATCTTCATTAGTATCTAATTTAATCAAGTCAGCTTCGGATTCGTATTCGGAAGAATCTGAGATATAATCCGATTCAGATCCGGAAGTGTACAAAAGACCATAAACCTTGTTGTAAGATTCATTGTCTAGCTCTAAAGCTTTAAGTTTCTGAAGCTTACAATTTGGAGCTATGTGGCCAAATTTTCCACATTTATAACACTTAATGTTGGCAAGATCCCGTTTGGATCTATTTTTTGCAAATCTAGTAGATTTACGATGTGACTTTCTAGTATCACGCTCTTCTTTCGATCTATATCTAGATCTTCTCTTTCGATAAGGCTTATCGGAATAATCAGCGTTATGACGCTTATAACTCTTTTTTCTTGAGTTATTAGGCATTCCAAACTGGGTACAGAAGTCTCCTAATTGAGATTTTTCTTGGCGTCTAGTATTCTTAATTTGTTGAGCTAGATGTAGCTCATTACAAAGTTTTAACCCTTCTTGGGTACAAATTCCTACCAAATTACCATAGGTAAAGGTGTCATAGGGAATATGAGTATTATTTCCCCTTAGGGTATTTCTTACCCTTTCGGCGAACAAGGGGGGAAGACCATCTATAAACTTTGCTTTCCAAAAATCGGTAGCATTCTCGGGTAATTCCATAACCCGACTAAGAAATGTATCTTTATACCAACGAAATTTGCTGAGATTCTTACATCTCAGACTATTTAAAAGAATACGAACATTTTCATTTTGGTTGGTAAATCTACCACTAAAATGCTCTAAAATATTCAAGATAAGAGTATAGACTGCATCTTCTCTATCTGCAGCAAGGGGAAGACCTAGGTTATCAAAACCCGCTTCTTTGGCTTTGGCTTCCATGATTGAAGCCTTTTGAGGGGAAGTAAGATTATTATCCCACCAGCCACGAAGTTGGCCAGTAAAGCCAGCGATTATCATTTTAGCAATAGTTTTATCTGTATTGCCAGTAGCTTTACAGATCGTGGAATACATTAGTATTCTGTGAACAAGGATGGTTAACTGTCTATCGGTTAAACCATCGAGATTCCATTCGTAAATATGAGTACCACTATAAGACGTATTAGTCTGATTCCAGTCACGTTCTTCAATTAAGACATCTTGAGGAGTAGGTCGAGAATAATAAAAATTTGTCATTCTCGGATTATCACCATACCTACTATTTGGCTTAATCAAACCTCTAGATCCTTTGAGTTTATTAAACTCTGACCAAATTTCTTCTTTATAGTCAGAAGTGGACTCTATTCTATCAGCAAAGTCATTTGAAAGATTTAACGGTTTAAGATCGAGATTAGCAAATTTCTCATTGAGAAGGTCTTCAAGAGTTTTAAATGTAGAAGACTTAAAATCCGTAATCTCAGGAGGACGCTGAATATGAGTTGGAACAGTTTGACTATTTGAAGTCGAAGCAACACTGGAAGTATGTGTTACCTCAATAGTAGTCTTTTTACTCATATTCTTTATCAAAACAGTAAGCTTATCAAGCTTTTGATCAAGAGAACTAATATGTTCTCCTAAAACTTTAACATAAAGGCTCAAATAATTATTTTGAGAAAAGAGATTATTAATCTCGTTAATACTAACTTGCCCGACATTTTTTTCAATAAATTTTTGAAAAGCAGAAAATGTTATACCAGTACTATTTGGTAAAACAAACGGGGCTTGAGGAGGATATACAATGGTAACAATCTTACCATCGCTTTCATGATAAGAACGTGTTAGTACCTTAATGTAATAAGGCAAATAAGTGGTTATAAACCAGGGAACAAAATATATGATTTGATTATGCAAAGCACAAGTTTCATAGAATTCTTGCGAAATACAATTTAAATCATTTTCACTATAAGTGTCAAAAAACCAAGTTTTAAACTGGTTCCATTTTTTATCGGAAAATTCTTTTTGAATAAACTTTCTTGCCGGAGAACCCGGACTAAAATCAATTTGGTGTGGAATACTATCTAGGTCAAAATCCATTTCGGATGGGGAAGGAATGTCCTTATCCGGGACATTTTTACTATCTTGGACAATATTTGTTTGAGGGTTGATTCGTACCTCTTCAACGTAGCTATTATTATCTCTACTGGAAATCGTATGCAGTGATGCGGCACTCTTTCGAGCTGGTCCATAGACCACCTTTTCTATAGGAGAGATATGTTGAATAGCCGGGAAATGGCTAGAAATTGACCTTATGCTATTAACAGGGGTCTCGTTATCAAACTGGATACAAATCCTTCCATCAGGATTTTGAGTAATATGAGAATACTCGTCCCGAGAAACAGCATTAGTAATCTGTTCGGGAGATATGACCGAATTTAAGGTCCAAGTGGTTGGAAAATTAATTTCTTCCCACTTAATAGGTCTCCTAGTGGTGACCTTTGATTTGGCAAAATTAGTTTCTACCAAAATCGTTTGATCGGATGTATCATATAACTTACATCTCGGATTTAAAGTAGATAATAATTTAAAATAAATTCTATAAGACAAACATATAAGTTCCGAACCCGGAGCATAGTTATAACCATGAGTTTTGACATTTAATGTCAAGGCATCAAGAATATTAACATCAGAAAGAGATAATTGTAAATTGGGTTGAGTATTGAAATATACTTGTCACGCCCCAAATCGAGGCAATCGAACCCATTAGAGACTGTCTAAAATTTAAATTTCTAGCATCTCTAAGAGCTGCTAGGAAAGTCTCTGGTAACCCTTTAAGGGTTAAAGGTTTAAAAGCAATTTGAACCATACCAATATGCAAATAATTATACATGTTTTTATAAGAAGAAATATCTCTCTTACTGAGTAAACGAATCGTCCATTAACAGGATCTCTGGATAGGATTGCTCTGTCATTTTAATCAACCGTTTATTAGACAGTTTATCAAACAAACCATAATCATAAATGGTTTTCATAGGGACTTTAGGAATAGTCCATTTATTCAATAAATCAAGATTAAGAGGTATATCTACCTCTTCTAATCTAGTACTTTTAGTACTAGTTTCTCCTGGATCCATGTTCAAATATTTCATGTCTATGCTAGATTCTTCACATCTAGTACTTTATTTACTATGAAAGCGCTCATCGTTGAAGAAGTTGGTGTAATAACTCATTATTCAAGATATTCACGAGATAAAAAGTCAGGAAGACAGTTATCAATTCCCTTTTTATAAACAATTTCAAAATCAAAAGGTGCTAGTTGAGCCTGCCAACAGGATCTCTGGATAGGCATGCGGTAGTCCGCGTAGCCTATACACAGATACAGTAAATTGTATCCTTTAGCTTAAGGACTGGCGGTAATCCGCACAATCAATAAGGACTCAAGAGTCGAAAATATAGAAGAATTTTACAAAGCTTAATGACTGTATGGTAACCTTTTACCCGAGCAAGGGGCCTGTCTGGAACACACTAGTTATCTATACTAGCTCTTGTCTAACCATTCTGACCGTGATGAAGATGCCCTAACGCACTTAGCTTAGCGGGCTTAAAACACGGCTTGTTAAACGGAGCTAATAAAGATAGTAATGTACCCGACTGTACCACCATCTCAGAACCAAGTCAAAAATTCTTTATAAAATTCCTTTATATTTTAATAAGTCTAGATCTTTCATAGTAAACAAGTATAAGACGTTAGAAAACTAACATAGACATGAATATTCTTAGCCGGACATAGTCACGGCTTACAGAGAGGAGAAGGAGAAGACAGAAGAGATGAAGAACAAAAGTACCTTAGCCCTTTGGAGAATACGTATCACTGTATTCTTTCTTGAAAATAAAACTTTACAAAGAGAAAGAGATGTTTACAATAGAGAAGAGAGAGAGAGAGAGAGAGAGCTTTCAAGAAGAAAGGTATTTTCTTCCTTGCCTTCCTAATGAATGAAGGCTTCTATTTATAAAAGAAAAAAGAATCTATCAATAGTAAAAAGTGGGTCCCTTATGTGGGCCCATACACAGTGTTTTTACTGTTTATACAGTGTTTCTACTGTTCATGAATAGTAAGTAGGTCCCTCATGCGGGCCTTTGCACAGTATATCTACTGTTCACCTGTCTTGTCAGTGGGTCCGGCGGCTTTACTGTTTCTTTTTTCCGTCTTTTTCTACTGTTTGGAGGAAATTTTCCACCTTGCGGATCTCGTTATCAGATAATATTTTCTCAGTTTCCATCGGCTGAGAGTCTTGTAAATCTTCGTTGCTTGTTTCACTTTGCATTGATGAGTCAGACTTTTCAGTTTTATTAATAGTCTCTATCAAGTTTCTTTTAACTTCGTCCAGGTATTGCTGGATTAGTTCGGTTTTATCTCCTTCCTGAATAGAGATTCTTCGGGCAATATACCTCTGTAACGACCCGACCGGTCGTTTTAGAAAATCACGCCCCAATCCCTAATTTAACTGTTCCCCTAAGTTCATTTCTGCTATTGTGGTTTGCGGGGAGAGTCGGTTCTGAAATTTGGAGCATTTTGGGACACTTAGTCCCTAAATGAGAACTTTTAAGCTAGAAAATGGCCCGTAGCCGGAACAATGTTAAGACGATCTCGGAACGGAAATCCGATGGTTCCATTAGCTCCGTTAGGTGATTTCGGGGTTGGGAGCGCATTCGGAATGTATTTTGGAGGTCCGTAGCTCAATTAGGCTTGAAATGCCGAAGTTTGAAATTTTGGCGAATCCGAACGTTAGGTGAGATTTTGATCCGGGGGTCGGAATGGAATTCCGACAATTTCTGTAGCTTCGTTATGTGATTTTGGATGTGTCCGCAAATTTTCAGGTCATTCGGACGTCGTTTGGTCGGGTTTTTGATTGAATGTTAGTTTCGAAAGTTTTGAAGAAACTTAGGCTTGAATCCGTGTGTAATTGGTGATTTTGATGTTTAGGATGGTGTTTTTATGATTGTAACAAGTTCGTATCATGTTTTGGAGTATGTTGGTGGTTTTCGTTGGGGTCCCGGGGGCCTCGGGACGATTTCGGATGCCTAACGGGTAATTTTTGGAAGTTTTTGGACTGCTGTTCTGGTATCTGGTATTGTTCTTCGCGTTCGCGAGGGTCCTATCGCGTTCGCGAAGAAGAATTTGGCCTCTAAGACTTTGTTCTTCGCGTTCGCGATGAAGGCATCGCGTTCGCGAAGAAGGAATTTCCATCAGAGCCTTTGTTCTTCGCGTTCGCGAAGAGTCCCTCGCGTTCGCGAAGAAGGATTTTCTGTCGCACAGGTCCTACTTCGGAAGCTCATATCTTTTTATCTACAAGGAATTTTGAGGTGATTAAAAAACGAAAGTTGTAGCACTTTGAATCTAGTTTTCAGAAACATATTATAATAGTCATTTGGAGTTGTGTGTAAAGAGTTATGACCATTGCAATAGAGGCTGTCCGAGCAAGTTGGAAAAATGAATTTCTGGGAGTTTGTTCTTCGCGAACGCGAGAGAAGGACCGCGAACGCGAAGAACAAATGCCTGGGCAGCAGAATAAAGTTCAAACTTCGTCCCATTTGCCATTTTTGACGATTTGGAGCTCGGGTAAGGCGATTTTTCGGGAGATTTTTGGAGAAATCAAAAGGGTAAGTACTCTTAACTCAATTTTGGTTGTATAGCTCGAATCTATTGCAAGTTTTAGTCTTTAATTTGAGAATTTTTGTTAAAAATGGTAGAAAACCCTCTTGGATAGAATCAAGGATTTGATGGGCCATTTGTGGTCCGATTTGGGTGTTCTTGGTATGGTTAGACTCGTGTTGAGATAAGGAATCCGAAAATGTAACTTTCGTAATTTTTTTGAGAAGCGTACCGAAAGTCGGGTTTTGGCAACTTTGTGGTTTGGGTGTAATTCGATTATTTTGATTGGGTAATGCCCAATTGGCCTATTTTGATGTGATTCCATTGATTTTTATCAGATATTACACCCGTGGAGGCCGACATTCGCGGCAAGAGAGTTATTTCTTAGCGGTTTTGTACCGGAATTGAGGTAAGTGGCTTGTCTAACCTTGTGTGGGGGACTTTCACCCCTAGGATATAATTGTGATACTTTAAATGCCTTGTACGCGAGGTGACGGGCGTGTACATGCGCTGGTTGTTGAACACATACTTTACTCAAAATGTTCAATGAGTGATATTCTTGTTCTTAGTTGTTAAATTCGATATTCCTACCCGGTAGTAGTTAGAAAAGCATGATTAGATAGAATCTAACTGTCTAGTTGCTTAATTGACTTACTTGAGTTTTCTTGGTAATCGCCGGCGCTGTTCATCGGCGAAGTTATCGTTAAGCATATTATACTTCTCTCTGTGTATTCCTTTACTTGCTGTGGTTGTGGACTACGGGTTCGATTCCCGAGATCCTGAGATTATTGAAATATGGACTACGGGTTCGATTCCCGAGATCCTGAGATTATTGAAATGTGGACTACGGGTTCGATTCCCGAGATCCTGAGATTATTGAAATGTGGACTACGGGTTCGATTCCCGAGATCCCGAGATTATTGAAATGTGGACTACGGGTTCGATTCCCGAGATCCCGAGATTATTGAAATGTGGACTACGGGTTCGATTCCCGAGATCCCGAGATTATTGAAATGAGGACTACGGGTTCGATTCCCGAGATCCTGACTTATTGGTAGGGACCGCGGGTTCGATTCCCGGAGATCCTGAGTTATTGAGATATTATTGAGACATGGGCTGCGGGTTCGATTCCCGGAGACCCAGAGGTACTGAGAATGGGACTGTGGGTTCAATTCCCACGGATCCTGGATTTGTTTATTTGAGTTGGTTATTTGTTGTTAGCTTAATTGTAGACAGTTGCAGTAATCATCATAATGTTGTTATTTCGGAAATTATTATCATTTAAACTGTTTATTTTGTTATCATCATTATATTATTGTTTTCTCAGTAGGGCCCTGACCTACCTCGTCACTACTCCATCGAGGTTAGGCTTGGCACTTACCGAGTACCGCCGTGGTGTACTCATGCTACTCTTCTGCACACTTTTGTTGTGCAGATCCAGGTACATCAGAGCAGGCTCGTGCTAGGTGATTTCCGCAGCTTTTCTGGGAGACTTCGAGGTATGATCTGCTACGTCCGCGGATCCGGAGGCTTCCCTTCTATTCTAGTATTACTAGTTGACATTTTTCTTCATTTCATTGTTAGATACTCTTTACACATAGAGCCACGGTTGTATTTCCATTTTAGTCTGTGTTACCGTGGGGTTCCGGATCTTGGTAGTGTTTTATTCATTGTGTGACGGATGTATGTGCCAAGCGGCACGGATTACATATCTTTTATGTTATTTTTCGTTGTTTCTTATTTAAGTATTTATAACTGGTATATTCCGCAACGTGTTAGGCTTACCTAGTCGTGGGGACTGGGTGCCATCACGACATGTTCACAATTGGTGAACTAGGGTCGTGTCAAGTTGGTATCAAAGCTCTAGGTTCATAGGAGTCACGGGACACAGACCGGTTGCTTAGAGTCTCGCTGATCGATACGGAGACGTCTGTATTTATCTACGAGGGGCTATGTAACTGTTTAGGAAACTCTTCATCTCTTTTGGATTCCTTGTCGTGCGACATTTTTGGCATAAAAAATCTAAACTACTGCTTTCTATTCTCTCACAGATGGTGAGGACACGAGCTACCCGCGACAATCAGGTACCCGTGGCCCCTGTTGCCGCCGTCAGAGGCCGGGGTCGAGGTAGAGGACGAGGACGCACCCGAGGTGCAGCCACGGCACCCGCGCGCGCTGCCGCTGAGGTGCCACAGGTAAACCAGGTTGGAGCGCATGCACCTGGTACACCGACTACAGCTGCTACTAATCCAGCACTACAGAAGACCCTGGCCCAGTTCATGAGTATGTATACCACTTTAGCTCAGGCAGGACTGCTTCCTCTCGTCGCAGCTATATCCCAGGCAGGGGGAGGGCCCAGACTCCCGCAGCCATTATACCTGAGCAGCGAGTGCCAGTGGGACAGGTTTCAGAGATTATGGTTATGCCTCCTACCGCCCTAGCATAGCCCGGAGGTGGGCCAGCTGCCTTTGATGACGAGCATTGTAGTTTGGAGAGGTTCAAGAAATATGACCCTCTAGTGTTCAATGGTTTGGCTTCAGATGATGCATTGGGTTTTCTGGAGGAGTGTCATCCTATACTTCGTACTATGGGGATTGTGGAGACCAGCGGGGTTTCCTTCTTTGCTTTTCAGTTTTGTGGGGCCGCTTATGACTAGTGGCGCACGTATGAGTTGGATAGTCCGAAGGAGTCTGCTTCGTTGACCTGGACTCTATTTTTAGATCTATTTTTGAGGGAGTTTTTTCCCCAGGGACTTAGGGATTCTTGGCGCTCAGAGTTTGAGCGATTGCGACAGGGGCTCCATGTCAGTATCAGAGTATGCTATCAGTTTCACCCGCCTAGCCAGGCATGCACCGGCTTTGGTAGCCACGGTTCGGGAGCGAGTGCGGAGATTTATTGAGGGCCTTGTTCCGCCTATCCGATCCAGCATGGCCAGAGAGCTTGAGACAGATATATCTTATCAGCAGGCGGTTAGCATTGCCAAGAGGATCGAGAGTATGCTCCCTAGAGAGCGGAGAGAGAGAGAGAGGCCAAGAGGTCTCGTGAGTCGGGCCATTTCTCTGGTGCCCGCACTTCATCAGCCGGTCGTTTTGGCAGGGGTTATTCCGGTCGACCAGTTCACTCGGCATTGCCCGCAGCAGGTAGTACTTCAGGTCTTCCAGCACCTCAGGAGCCTTATTATGCTCCCCCAGTTTCCAGTGCACCTCCTGCGCGGGGTCCTTCCAGGGGTCAGACTAGTGGGGGTGAGGCCGGTCAGTCACAGCCACCGCGTCCTCCCGGAGCTTGTTTTGAGTGCGGGGATACTCGCCACCTGGTTAGGGAGTGCCCCAGGCGCAGGAGAGGAGCCCCTCATCAGTCATCACGGCATTCGCGTGGTTCTCAGGACCAGCAGGCTATCATTCCAGCCCCAGCTGCCACTCCACCTGCCCAGTCATCCAGGGGCGGGGGTCAGGGTTCCAGAGGCCGCCCTCGAGAGGGGGACATGCCAGATTCTATGCTATTCCTGATCGCGCTGCGGCTGTTGCATCTGACTCTGTTATCACATGTATTATTATGGTTAGTCACAGGGAGGCATCGGTTCTATTCGACCCTGGTTCCACTTTTTCATATGTGTCTTCTTACTTTGCTTCTCATCCGGGTGTGCCTCGGGATTCTTTGAGTGCCCCCATTTATGTTTCCACTCCGGTGGGTGATTCTTTGGTCGTGGACCGTGTATATCGGTCGTGTTTGGTTACCATTTGTGATTTTGAGACCAGAGCGGATCTATTGTTGCTCGGGATGGTCGATTTTGATATTATTCTGGGCATGGACTGGTTGTCGCCCCATTATGCTATTCTTGATTGTCACGCCAAGACCGTGACGCCGGCTATGCCAGGCATTCCACGTATTGAGTGGAGTGGTACTCTAGATCACACCCCTAGCCGTGTTATTTCTTTTCTCAGAGCTCAGCGTATGGTTGAGAAGGGGTGTGCTGCTTATCTAGCCTATGTGCGGGACGTCGGTGTTGACACTCCCTCTATTGATTCTGTTCATGTGGTATGTGACTTTGTTGATGTATTTCCAGCTGATCTTCCGGGCATGCCGCCCGACAGAGATATTGACTTTGCTATTGACTTGTTGCCGGGCACTCAGCCCATTTCTATTACACTGTACCGTATGGCTCCTCCTGAGTTGAAGGAGTTGAAGGATCAATTACAGGAGTTATTGGGCAAGGATTTTATTCGACCCAGTGTTTCGCCTTGGGGTGCTCCTGTATTATTTGTGAAGAAAAAGGACGGTTCTATGCGTATGTGTATTGACTATCGTCAGCTGAACAAGGTTACAGTGAAGAACCGGTATCCTTTGCCCCGTATTGATGATTTATTTGACCAGCTACAGGGCGCACATGTGTTTTCTAAGATTGATTTGCGCTCTGGGTATCACCAGCTGAAGATTCGGGAGCCAGATATCCCGAAGACTGCCTTCAGGACCCGGTATGGTCACTATGAGTTCCTCGTGATGTCTTTTGGGTCGACTAATGCCCCAGCAGCATTTATGCATTTGATGCACAGTGTGTTCAGGCCTTATCTGGACTCGTTCGTGATTGTCTTCATTGATGATATTCTAGTATATTCCGGAGTCGGGAAGAGCACGAGCAGCATTTGAGGATAGTGCTTCGATTCTGAGGGAGAAGCAACTTTATGCCAAGTTCTCTAAATGTGAATTCTGGTTGAGTTCGGTGGCATTTTTGGGCCACGTGGTGTCGAGTGATGGTATTCGAGTAGATCCGAGGAAGGTGGAGGCCGTGCAGAGTTGGCCCAGACCCTCCTCCGCTACTGAGATTCGCAGTTTCCTTGGTTTGGCGGGCTATTACCGTCGTTTCGTAGAGGGTTCTCTTCGATTGCAGCACCTATGACTAGATTGACCCAAAAGGGTGCCCCTTTTCAGTGGACAGACGAGTGTGAGGCGAGCTTTCAAAAGCTCAAGACAGCTTTGACTTCGGCCCCTATATTGATGTTGCCTACAGGTACGGGGTCCTATACCGTATATTGTGATGCCTCACGAGTTGGACTCGGTGCGGTATTGATGCGGGACGGTAGGGTGATTGCCTACGCGTCGAGACAGCTGAAGGTGCATGAGAAGAATTACCCTGTTCATGATTTGGAGCTAGCCGCCATTGTTCACGCCTTGAAAATTTGGCGTCATTATTTATATGGGGTTCCTTCTGAGATCTACACTGATCACCGGAGCTTGCAGCACTTGCTTAAGCAGAAGGACCTGAATATGCGTCAGAGGAGATGGTTGGAACTACTAAAGGACTATGATATTACTATTCTCTATCATCCGGGCAAGGCTAATGTGGTTGTCGATGCCTTGAGTCGTCGGGCAGAGAGTTTGGGGAGTTTAGCATATCTACCAGCTTCGGAGAGGCCTATGGCGATGGATGTTCAGGCTTTAGCCAGACAGTTTGTTAGATTGGATCTTTCGGAGCCCAGCCCGGTTCTAGCTTGTGTGGTTTCTCGGTCTTCTCTATTTGACCGCATCAGGGGAGCGTCAGTTCGACGACCCTCATTTGCTTGTCCTTCAGGATAGAGTTCGGCGTGGTGATGCTCGAGATGTTGCCATCGGGGATGATGGAGTCATGAGGATGCAGGGGCGTATCTGTGTGCCCAATGTAGATGATCTTCGAGAGCTGATTCTAGCAGAGGCCCATAGTTCGCGGTATTCCATCCATCCGGGTGCCACAAAAATATATCAGGACTTGAAACAACATTACTGGTGGAGGCGGATGAAGAGGGATATAGTTGATTATGTTTCCAGATGCCTCAACTGCCAGCAGGTGAAGTATGAACATCAGCATCCGGGTGGATTGATGCAGCAGATTGAGATTCCAGAGTGGAAATGGGAGCGCATCACCATGGACTTTGTATCTGGGCTTCCACGGACTGTTAGGAAGTTTGATTCCATTTGGGTTATTGTGGATCGGCCGACCAAGTCCGCCCATTTTATACCGGTGAGCACTACTTATTCATCGGAGTGACTGATGGAGATCTATATGAGGAAGATAGTTCAGCTGCATGGCATTCCAGTTTCCATCATTTCAGACAGAGGCACTCAGTTCACTTCACGGTTCTGGAGAGCTGTACAGCAAGAGTTAGGTACTCGGGTGGAGCTGAGCACAGCATTTCACCCCCAGACTGATGGGCAGTCCGAGCGCACTATTCAGATTTTGGAGGATATGCTCCGTGCGTGCGTGATTGAGTTTGGAGGTTCATGGGATCACTTCTCGCCACTGGCGGAGTTTGCTTATAACAACAGCTACCAGTCTAGTATTCAGATGGCACCGTACGAGGCCCTATATGGTAGGAGGTGCAGGTCTCCCGTGGGTTGGTTTGAGCCGGGCGAGGCCAGGTTGCTAGGTACTGATATGGTTCAGGAGGCTATGGACAAGGTCAAGGTGATTCAGGACAGACTTCGTGCAGCCCAGTCTAGACAGAAGAGTTATGCGGATAAGAAGGTTCGCGACGTGGCTTTTATGGTTGGCGAGCGGGTTCTACTTCGAGTCTCGCCCATGAAGGGCGTTATGAGGTTTGGGAAGAAAGGAAAGCTGAGCCCTAGATTTATTGGCCCTTTTGAGATTTTGAGGCGTGTTGGGGAGGTTGCTTATGAGTTGGCCTTACCTCCCAGCCTAGCCGGAGTTCACCCCGTATTTCATGTCTCCATGCTCCGGAGATACCATGGTGACCCGTCGCATGTGTTGGATTTCACATCCGTTCAGCTAGACAAGGATCTGTCTTATGTTGAGGAGCCAGTAGCCATTCTAGACAGGCAAGTCAGAAAGCTAAGGTCAAAGAACATCGCTTCGGTAAAGGTTCGGTGGCGGGGCCAGCCGGTCGAGGAGGCGACTTGGGAGACCGAGCAGGATATGCGCAGCCAGTACCCTCATCTTTTCACTACTCCAGGTATGTTTTCTATGCTCGTTCGAGGACGAACGAATCTTTAAGTGTGGGAAAATGTAACGACCCGGCCGGTCGTTTTAGAAAATCACGCCCCAATCCCTAATTTAACTGTTCCCCTAAGTTCATTTCTGCTATTGTGGTTTGCCGGGAGAGTCGGTTCTGAAATTTGGAGCATTTTGGGACACTTAGTCCCTAAATGAGAACTTTTAAGCTAGAAAATGGCCCGTAGCCGGAACAGTATTAAGACGATCTCGGAACGGAAATCCGATGGTTCCATTAGCTCCGTTAGGTGATTTCGGGGTTGGGAGCGCATTCGGAATGTATTTTGGAGGTCCGTAGCTCAATTAGGCTTGAAATGCCGAAGTTTGAAATTTTGGCGAATCCGAACGTTAGGTGAGATTTTGATCCGGGGGTCGGAATGGAATTCCGACAATTTCTGTAGCTTCGTTATGTGATTTTGGATATGTCCGCAAATTTTCAGGTCATTCGGACGTCGTTTGGTCGGGTTTTTGATTGAATGTTAGTTTCGAAAGTTTTGAAGAAACTTAGGCTTGAATCCGTGTGTAATTGGTGATTTTGATGTTTAGGATGGTGTTTTTATGATTGTAACAAGTTCGTATCATGTTTTGGAGTATGTTGGTGGTTTTCGTTGGGGTCCCGGGGGCCTCGGGACGATTTCGGATGCCTAACGGGTCATTTTTGGAAGTTTTTGGACTGCGGTTCTGGTATCTGGTATTGTTCTTCGCGTTCGCGAGGGTCCTATCGCGTTCGCGAAGAAGAATTTGGCCTCTAAGACTTTGTTCTTCGCGTTCGCGATGAAGGCATCGCGTTCGCGAAGAAGGAATTTCCATCAGAGCCTTTGTTCTTCGCGTTCGCGAAGAGTCCCTCGCGTTCGCGAAGAAGGATTTTCTGTCGCACAGGTCCTACTTCGGAAGCTCATATCTTTTTATCTACAAGGAATTTTGAGGTGATTAAAAAACCAAAGTTGTAGCACTTTGAATCTAGTTTTCAGAAACATATTATAATAGTCATTTGGAGTTGTGTGTAAAGAGTTATGACCATTGCAATAGAGGCTGTCCGAGCAAGTTGGAAAAATGAATTTCTGGGAGTTTGTTCTTCGCGAACGCGAGAGAAGGACCGCAAACGCGAAGAACAAATGCCTGGGCAGCAGAATAAAGTTCAAACTTCGTCCCATTTGCCATTTTTGACGATTTGGAGCTCGGGTAAGGCGATGTTTCGGGAGATTTTTGGAGAAATCAAAAGGGTAAGTACTCTTAACTCAATTTTGGTTGTATAGCTCGAATCTATTGCAAGTTTTAGTCTTTAATTTGAGAATTTTTGTTAAAAATGGTAGAAAACCCTCTTGGATAGAATCAAGGATTTGATGGGCCATTTGTGGTCCGATTTGGGTGTTCTTGGTATGGTTAGACTCGTGTTGAGATAAGGAATCCGAAAATGTAACTTTCGTAATTTTTTTGAGAAGCGTACCGAAAGTCGGGTTTTGGCAACTTTGTGGTTTGGGTGTAATTCGATTGTTTTGATTGGGTAATGCCCAATTGGCCTATTTTGATGTGATTCCATTGATTTTTATCAGATATTACACCTGTGGAGGCCGACATTCGCGGCAAGAGAGTTATTTCTTAGCGGTTTTGTACCGGAATTGAGGTAAGTGGCTTGTCTAACCTTGTGTGGGGGACTTTCACCCCTAGGATATAATTGTGATACTTTAAATGCCTTGTACGCGAGGTGACGGGCGTGTACATGCGCTGGTTGTTGAACACATACTTTACTCAAAATGTTCAATGAGTGATATTCTTGTTCTTAGTTGTTAAATTCGATATTCCTACCCGGTAGTAGTTAGAAAAGCATGATTAGATAGAATCTAACTGTCTAGTTGCTTAATTGACTTACTTGAGTTTTCTTGGTAATCGCCGGCGCTGTTCATCGGCGAAGTTATCGTTAAGCATATTATACTTCTCTCTGTGTATTCCTTTACTTGCTGTGGTTGTGGACTACGGGTTCGATTCCCGAGATCCTGAGATTATTGAAATATGGACTACGGGTTCGATTCCCGAGATCCTGAGATTATTGAAATGTGGACTACGGGTTCGATTCCCGAGATCCTGAGATTATTGAAATGTGGACTACGGGTTCGATTCCCGAGATCCTGAGATTATTGAAATGTGGACTACGGGTTCGATTCCCGAGATCCTGAGATTATTGAAATGTGGACTACGGGTTCGATTCCCGAGATCCCGAGATTATTGAAATGAGGACTACGGGTTCGATTCCCGAGATCCCGACTTATTGGTAGGGACTGCGGGTTCGATTCCCGGAGATCCTGAGTTATTGAGATATTATTGAGACATGGGCTACGGGTTCGATTCCCGGAGACCCGGAGGTACTGAGAATGGGACTGTGGGTTCAATTCCCACGGATCCTGGATTTGTTTATTTGAGTTGGTTATTTGTTGTTAGCTTAATTGTAGACAGTTGCAGTAATCATCATAATGTTGTTATTTCGGAAATTATTATCATTTAAACCGTTTATTTTGTTATCATCATTATATTATTGTTTTCTCAGTAGGGCCCTGACCTACCTCGTCACTACTCCATCGAGGTTAGGCTTGGCACTTACCGAGTACCGCCGTGGTGTACTCATGCTACTCTTCTGCACACTTTTGTTGTGCAGATCCAGGTACATCAGAGCAGGCTCGTACTAGGTGATTCCGCAGCTTTCTGGGAGACTTCGAGGTATGATCTGCTACGTTCGCGGATCCGGAGGCGTCCCTTCTATTCTAGTATTACTAGTTGACATTTTTCTTCATTTCATTGTTAGATACTCTTTACACATAGAGCCACAGTTGTATTTCCCTTTTTGTCTGTGTTACCGTGGGGTTCCGGATCTTGGTAGTGTTTTATTCATTGTGTGACGGATGTATGTGCCAAGCGGCACGGATTACATATCTTTTATGTTATTTTTCGTTGTTTCTTATTTAAGTATTTATAACTGGTATATTCCGCAACGTGTTAGGCTTACCTAGTCGTGGGGACTGGGTGCCATCACGACATGTTCACAATTGGTGAACTAGGGTCGTGTCAATGCCTCACTGAACAGTCATCATATAAGATGGTTTTCTGAGACACCTCCGAGTATAACTGGATTTATGACTTAATGGTGTCTAATAACTCTTGTCCATAAAGTTGCTTTGTTTTGGGATCAATTTTCATTAATTTATCCCAAAAATTATTGTAAAATACCCTGTATAAGCAAGGGATTTTTTCTTCGGTATAACCGAATTCTGGATTCCATTTATGAATCCAAGGGATTGAGAATTCTATAAAGAAATATAATTGATCTATACGTTCCAAAAAACATATATGATCTGCATGGTATAACTGGGTAAGAAAAGGCGAAATCTTTGTCCATTCTTTGTATAACTTCAGAAATGGTTCAGGTAAAATATTTACCGTAGGGCCATGATATGACCACCAGTTTATAAACCAGTTTGGAATAGGTGCAGAGAATATCTTTGCACATATCTTGATAAACCAAGTATGCTTATGTCGATCATTATTGTAGTATAGCACTTTATCAAATGCTGTGATATAATCCCAGAAGGTGAAACTCATAAGGGATTTGTTTAGACTTATCTGCCTTTCTTTCATGGTAGATATTCCCCATTCGTCAACAGATATTATCTGTTTGATAATAATCTTTGAGAAGCTATAAACATTCTCGGAAGTATTGTAACCAGAGAAGTGTTGAATCTCTGCACTACCCGTAGTTGTAAGGATAGTTTCATAATAAGATCGGGTTTTATATGATTCACCCGGATAATATAATCCATTAATAAGGTATCTCTGGAATATCTTCCACGGCTCGTCTTTTCTCTGAATTTCAGAGTTTTCCAAAAGAAATATCATTTCTTTCTTGAGCAATTTCTCATAGGATTTAGTATCTTCATCCTCTTTAGCGATTGAAGCAAATGTATCACTTTGCTTTTTGTTGGCTAAATATGCTTGTAAGTGCCCGTATAATGGACTGTCTTCTGGGATATCTTCCAGATGTATTGAAGAAGAAGAAGAAGATTCTTCTTGCTGGACAATTTTTGAATTTATCAATTGTTTTCTTCCCGATTGTATTACTGGGGAAGATGAGGATCCATATGACGATCCTTGATATGATCGATTTTGGTAATTTGAGGATGATCGAGAGGGTGTTTTTCCCTTACCTCTTCCTCTGCTGGCCCAAGGAGGGTCCATTCTGCACAGATAGTAAATCATTCAGAAAAGTAGAAATCTTCGTCACGGTATAACCAATTAAGATCTTGATTAGAAACATCAGAATAATCATGAATTGAAAATTCAAAATCATCGTCCATAATCGAAGTGATTACTTTATCAATAATAAGACTTTGTAAGTCTTTATTTAAAGGAATCGCTCTTATAATGGAAATAAGAGTCTCATCGTTGAAGAAGTTGGTGTAATAACTCATTATTCAAGATATTCACGAGATAAAAAGTCAGGGAAGAGAGTTATCAGTTCCCTTTTTATAAACAATTTCAAAATCAAAAGGTGCTAGTTGAGCTCGCCATCTAGCAAACATGAGCTTAGAAACATCATGCTTAAAATCTTTGTCAAACATATATTTGACAGATTGGGCATCAGTTTTTATTAAAAACTTATGATTGTATAAATCGTCTTGAAATTTTAAAACACATTTGACAATTGTCAACATTTCGTGGGCCACAGTAGCATATTTCTTGTAACAACCCGGCCCGTCGTTACGGGAATTACCACCCCGTTATGTTGTAAATGCATGTTTTATGATTTTATATCAGTGTTAGAGTCTATCGGGTGAGTTAAGGGTGAATTGGATTGAAAATGAGGCATATAGCCTTTTTGAAGGAGACTTGAATATGGAAAGTCAACCTAGAGTTGACTATCGAGTTAGAGTGCTCGGAATCGGATTCTGATAATTCGACTAGTTTCGGGGGATCATTTATGACTTAGGAGAGCAATCGGAATTGAATTTGGAGATCCGGTGTAGAAATAGGCTTGAATTTGCTAAGGTTGAATTTTGGCGAAATCCGAATGGTAGGTGAGATTTTGATCCGGGGGTCGGAATAGAATTCCGACAGTTGCAATAGCTCAGTTAGGTGATTTTGGATGTGCCTGCAAAATTTCAGGTCATTCGAACGTCGTTTTTGTCGTTTGGTCGGGTTTTTGAGGGAATGTGCAATTCGGAAAGTTTTAAGAAATTTAAGCTTGAATCCGTGTGTAATTGATGATTTTGATGTTTAGGATGGTGTTTTTATGATTGGAACAAGTCCGTATCGTGTTTTGGAGTATGTTGGTGGTTTTCGTTGGGGTCCCGGGGGCCTCGGGGTGAATCCGGACCATCATCCGGCATTTTTGGAGTATGAAAAGTCTGCTGTAAATTGCAGGTTGGTGCAGCAGGCCTTAAGCCTTCGCGTTCGCGTGGCCCAGGTCGCGTTCGCGAAGGCAGAGCTGGCTAAGGCATCGCGTTCGCGGTCAGGCTGTCGCGTTCGCGTAGGCAAGGTTGGCGAAGCTTCGCGTTCGCGTCCCTGGAGGTCGCGTTCGCGTAGGAGAAAGATGGAGACCATCGCGATCGCGTGAGTGGTAGACGCGTTCGCGTAGAAGGATTTTGAGCGACTGGGATGTTTGTTCATCGCGAACGCGTGGGAATTGTCGCGTTCGCGTAGAGTAACTGGAAGCCAAGCATCGCGAACGCGTGGAGACCATCGCGAACGCGTAGAGCAAATTGCTCTGGCAGTGAGTTTAATTACAGAACATTTCACATACGGGTTCATTAACCCAAAACTCCATTTTTGAGTTCCAAGAGGAGAAATTGACGGGAGATTGCTGGGAAATCATCGGGGTTTCGTTGGAGGTAAGTTTTGTGGCTTAATTACATCATTTTAACATGAAATCCTTGGTTAATTCTCTGTAAATGGGAGATTAAATGTGGGTTTGAGCCCTAAGCCTAAATTGAAGAAAAACACCGATTTGAGTGGGCAAACGGAGTCCGAATTTGGTAAATTTTATATGTATGGACTCGTGGCGAGACGAGGGTTCCAGAAATGTGAATTTTGTAAATTTTTGGGAATGTGGGCCCGGGGCTCGGGTTTTGGCAACTTTGGGAATTTTGATGTAAATTGAGTTATTTCGAATGGGTTGTGTTTAATTAGCCTATATTGATGTATTCTCATTGATTTTGAGCAGATTCGACATTCAAGGTGATTGAATTGCGAGGCGAGCGCAAGGCGGATTAAGGCTTCTATCGGATCGAGGTGAGTGGTAGTAGTAAATAATGTACTGAGGGTTTGAAACCCCGTACTAGCACTTCACAGTGCTATATTGAGATGAGACACGCGTTCTATGACGGGCGTGGTGACATTGTGATTGGGGGTTCGGACTTAGTCCTTCCCGACTAATAGTATACAGTGTGTTATGACTGATAATAAGTTTATAACTGTGCAATTGGGCTGATAGCCATGTTTGGGGACTTGTGCCGATCTGTAGAGCATTAGGGAACCTATAGAGCTAGGTGACCCTTATATTGTGTTGGAAGCATACACTCAGCCATAGCTCTAGCTGTATAGTATAATATGAGCCCGTACTAGATGTGTACATTGAGAGAGATTATCTAGGGTGGAATTCCCTGTTCTAGCCGAGCGGGCCTGAAAGGCCAAGTCTATACCGATTGAGATGAGACAGGGTCAAAGACCCACTATGAGATGTTATATTGGGCCTGAAAGGCCAAGTCTATACCGATTGAGATGAGATAGGGTCAAAGACCCACTATGAGATGTTATATTGGGCCCGAAAGGCCAAGTCTATATTGACTGAGACAGGGTCAAGGACCCACTGTGATATATTATATTGGGCCTGAGAGGCCAAGTATATATTGACTGGGATAGGGTCGAGGACCCATTATGAGGTAGTATATATATATACCTACACTGGATCGGGCTGCACGCCGCAGCAGTATATATGTTGGATCGTACTGCACGCCGCAGTAATATACATGTGATATACATGTAATATATATGTGGGACGGACTGCACGCCGCAGTATTATTGCGCTTGGGCTGTAGGAGCCCCTTCGGAGTCTGAGTCTGCACACATTCCAGTGAGCGCTGGTATATTATGGGATCGGGCTGCACGCCGCAGCAGTATAATTATACACATATATATATATTGGATCGTACTGCATGCCGCAGTGATATATGGTGGACCTGGCTGCATGTCATAGCACCATAGCGCTTGGGCCTAGGGAGCCCCTCCGAAGTCTGTATACACCCCCAGTGAGCGCCGTCGACGTTAAATCGAGCGGGCTGCGCGCCGCAGCGGTATATGTATTGGAGCGGGCTGCACGCCGCAGCATTATACTTATGTATATTCATATATATACTAAAATACTGATATGATATAGACATATGTATATGTCTCCATATATTGAGATAGTTGTATACCGTAGTGGTATGAGTGAGAATGTGGTCAGTGTGGGACCTAGATGGCATAGATGTGGACTGGATATTGGGGGTATTCATTATAGTGATGACTTACCCGTGAGGTTACCCTTAGAACTGTATAGTGATAGTACAGGTGTTCTCACTTCCAGTCGTTGTTTATTATTGTTACTCACTGAGTTGAAATATACTCACCCCACTCCCCCGCGTTTTTTTTTGTGTGTGCAGATATACAGGATTAGGAGGGCAGTTGAGCTATTGCAACTGCTTGTGTTATCGCCATTCTATGGAGACTTCGAGGTAGTTGCCGACGTCCGCAGGACCCGATATTCCTTCCTACTGTCTTTGATTATGTATTGTTATTTCTTTCCGCTCTGAGCTTTTGTTGTAAACCTTATTACACTTATGTTCTTTAGAGGCTCATGACTCTCGACCCTTCGGTCTATGGGAGTTGGCATGTGTTGGGACTTGGTTCCCTATTTTGATATATCTATCACTGTTATCTTATAACTTATTATTCTTAAATGGGATAAGGCGAGCTCATTGGTCGGGCTGGCCTAGCAGTGTGCTGGGCGCCATCACGACCGGATTTGGGGTCGTGACAAGTTGGTATCAGAGCCTAGGTTTACTAGGCCTCGTGAGTCTTGAGCCGGTTAGTAGAGTCTTGTGGATCGGTACGGGGACGCCTGTACTTATCCTCGGGAGGCTCTGCGAACCTTTAGGAAACACTTCACACTTCTTGGAATTCTTATCGTGCGTACTTGATTCAGCTTGAGATGTAATTCTTGAAATTTCTCCTGCACATTGATACGCGCACTCGAGTGCTTAGTGATAAATTTGCCTTGACGGCTTGTGATTTCTCCGAACGAGGGGCGAGATATAATCCCCGTGAATTCATGTTGGGCCAGTCGGGAGGACTTGAGGCCAGATCTTGTCTATGGCTTGAGCACCAAGGTACTGATTTCGCGAGCCGGTATTATGAAGTGCATACGATCGGTATTGGTCTTTATTGTGATTTGATATATAGCCCTAGCTATGGGCGTGAGAAATATTTTCATCGCCTCTTAATTGGAAGGTAAAGTGCCTTATGTGTAGCGGAACGAGTTCAAACTCGGGAAGACTAAAGTGATTATGCTATGTGTATCCTGGTGGATGGTATTGTACTGAGATGCTAAATTGAGGCGAGGTAAGTGGATTGACTCTCATGTGTAATTGAAAGGTATTTGATATATGTTATGATTCGAGCGGGTGCAGTACATGCTCAGGTATAATTGTGATAATATGATTCGTATAGTATTGAGATTTAATGTTGTTGAAATACATTGTGATGTTTTGTTGAGTTGTGGATGTATTGTTAGAATGATTTGGTGATTCTCTGGCAGGTGGATAGGCCAATTTACAAAGGAAACTCTGCCGAAATTTTTGAAAAATCCGGGACTTAGAAAAGATTTTGCCACCTAAAGAGGGGGCGTAACTGTTGTGTGTGAATGAATGCAAGAATTGCAAAAGGGTTAATATTTCTGATGATTCGAATCTCCGCCGAAGCTTGTAAATGACTGAGTTTAATCTAACTAGAACTTTGTGGCATCATTTGAGTAATAATGATATGAGTGGTTGAAAGTGCTTTGATGAATGACTTCGAGCTAAGTTGGGGAGGTTGTTATTGATTATCCGATTGCACTGTCGTGTGCTGTGTTGGCTCTGTCTCTAGGTATGTTGGGAAATTTTGATAAAGGCTTATGGTGCTTCGTAGATTTGAAGAAATACTAGGATGTTTTGAACTACTGTTGGTAGAGAATGTTCGGTGTATAGAAAGGAAAGATAGCGAATTGTACCTGTAAGTAATCATGTTCTGCGATGTCAGAGTTCTAACAAAAAAAAACGAGTGGTTCTACTCAATAGGACAGTTGAATTACAGCTGAATAAGGGTGAATGATGCCCGAGAATGGTTTTGCAGTGTTCAGATTTTGCTTGTAACAATCAGGTGCCTTAAGATTGTGCATGTGGCTAAAGATGATGGTTTCGTTAGAAGAGATCGGTACTTGTGTTATATTATGTGAATGATGGGATTCTATGTAATCCGTATTGGAAGGTAATGATAACGAATTCAAATCGCAAGAGGTTCTTCAAAATAAAGTAATGTAGGATGTGATCCTTCTGGGAAATATGGAGAGGGTATTCAGTGGCCTATATGTCTTAGACCGTGTGGTCTTATGTACCAGTCTCGTGTGGAATGAGTTGATGTGTTATGGTGCTACAATAATGGCTGATATGAAACTAAAGATGACTCAGAAAGGAAATTGGGTAAATGGATCAACTTGTTAATAAACCAGAATGGTATGAAAAGGAATACGACTAATTCCTGGTATATGGTTGAAATAATGAGTCTTACAGATATTGTGCAGCAAAGCTTTTGAGAGCTGGCAGTTGTGTAACTTGATATGGGTATAAGGACTCAGTCCTGGCGGTTTAATTTATGCAATGTAATTGGGAGAAAGAGTTTGCGATGTGTTATACCGTGGTTTGAAAAATGAGTGTATTTTTCCTGTTGGTATGCAAGGCTGGGAATGTGTAATGAGTTTTCTCTATATGGGATCATGAAAGTCCTTGACTAGTTGAGTGCGCCGATGTTTGCGGCGGAGGAAAGGGATATGAATTTCCATGTTGTCTTAGTGTGATATGGTATACGCGATGTGTTATGGAAAGTTGATAATGGCATATTCAAGGTTTTGAGATCAGTTCATAATATATGGGAAGTCAATAAAATTATTGAGCAGCGCGGACGGCTGCAGGTGATTCAAGAATTGATCTTTCTGATGATTTAAGAAAATGGTACTGCTATTCTAGTAATTTGGCAAGGTATATGGTGCAAATGGACAAGGTAATGTAAATTGATAATATCTAGCGGTATGGTGGTATACTCCTGTTGGATCGACTGTAGTAACTGAGTCCTTGATGACATAGTGAAATTTATGAATAGCTTTCGTGGTATGAATGGACGCTTGAGGTGCGTTATGTAATCGCACGGTGAAGTACGAAATCAGAGCATAGTGATTCCTGTGTTATGTATGTGTTGGAGACTAGAAGTTCTCGTAACCCGCCTACGCAGCGGTGGTATATCGTATGTATCGGCACAGTGTAGCGGTTATCGGAAATTGGAAGCCCTAGTGGCTATCTCGTCACTTGATATGACGAATTTGAATAATGATATATGATTGCAGGCTGGTTGTCATAAGTCAGGTTGTCTAGACTAATGTGATATGGACTATATCAGAGAAATGTCACAACTGCGTGGCAGAGCGCATCAGATCGTGCTCCAGCAGGGTAGATGTACCCTAGGGCCAGCGGACGGCTGGTAGGTATTGCTTTGTAAGTTGGGCCTTCGTGGCGGATGTCAGTGTAGAGGTATCTACCATTGATTCGGTTCCGGTATTGAGGGACTTTGTCGGATGAGTTTCATGTGACCGAGCTCGAGGCTATATATACATGTTTGTTGCAATGAGTAACTTGAGTCGATGTGCATTCCCTTTTGCTAGATTTATGCATGGATCGGGTGGCACGCCGCCACATGTATAGTATCTGGATCGGGTGGCACGCCGCCACATGTATGGTATCTGGATCGGGTGGCACGCCGCCACGGGTATGCTATTGGAACGGGTTGCGCGCCGCAACAGTGTGATGTGGAAAATATAGTTTCCTATATCTTACCTTGTATACAATAGTTCCTAGCTTCCGAGGAATAGTCCGTATTGGTTTCGCTCGGGGAATAGCACATCGGTTGTGTCTTTTCGGGATTTGATAGCGTATATCTATCGTATCACCACGGGTGAGGTTGATTGCTTGGGTTCAAGACCTAGATCTGTGCGTGGCTAACCGTTTAGAGCTTAGTGGCTTGAGGTGTTTCATGAGTAATAATGTTGGGGTAGAATCACGAATCGTGGCAAGGCCACATGATGTGATGACCTTTCAAGAATGAGTCGTGCACTCCATTCCTATGATGTGAGATGGGATCTCGGTTATATATTATGATGGTACAAAGGAATTGAATTACAGCCCTGTTGTTGGAGTCAGTTGTCATAATTTGAGTATGTTTAGATGTTTCTATTGGAGCTCATGTTGTGCTCATCGTGGCTTAGGCCGGTGCTGAGGTGTCATATCACTAATGCGGTGTGTTATAATCGAAATGATCGTCGAAGCCAATAATGAGTGTGAGTATATGTGATTTGAGCTAGTTAGAAAGGCAATACCGAGATTTGGCTCCGAATTTTGTTGTAGTATCAATTAAAAGGGAAATGGATTCATGAATGGTTGACCTGAGAGATGGGTTCGATATATCGCGTGTGCGGTTGCCGTTGGCAGGATATGAAGGTGTTGGAATAAGACTCTATCTAATGAAAAAGATTTTTCAGTTGGTATTTGGTTATCGTGGGAAATTATTGTGATTAGAGACTATTGTCTCGAGCGATTGGGTTGTTTGATACATCATATGATCTCACCCGGAGTGGTGAGTGTGGGTTATTGCAGTGGATTCTAGTGTATCCTGAGTATAGGCATGGGATTTGCAATTGGCATATGATTTCGGAAAGTACAATGTGAATTATGGTTCAGATGGTCTGTGAAATTTTGACTATATGGTGTTTTCGGACTTATGTGAGATAGGGTGACGTATGATCGCCCGGATATATGCTTGGTAAGGTCATTCGGCTATTGGGTTGCTTCTAGTACAACTCTGAGTCCGCTCGAGGACGAGCGTTTGTTTAAGTTGGGGAGAATGTAACGACCCGGCCCGTCGTTACGGGAATTACCACCCCGTTATGTTGTAAATGCATGTTTTATGATTTTATATCAGTGTTAGAGTCTATCGGGTGAGTTAAGGGTGAATTGGATTGAAAATGAGGCATATAGCCTTTTTGAAGGAGACTTGAATATGGAAAGTCAACCTAGAGTTGACTATCGAGTTAGAGTGCTCGGAATCGGATTCTGATAATTCGACTAGTTTCGGGGGATCATTTATGACTTAGGAGAGCAATCGGAATTGAATTTGGAGATCCGGTGTAGAAATAGGCTTGAATTTGCTAAGGTTGAATTTTGGCGAAATCCGAATGGTAGGTGAGATTTTGACCGGGGGTCGGAATAGAATTCCGACAGTTGCAATAGCTCAGTTAGGTGATTTTGGATGTGCCTGCAAAATTTCAGGTCATTCGGACGTCGTTTGGTCGGGTTTTTGAGGGAATGTGCAATTCGGAAAGTTTTAAGAAATTTAAGCTTGAATCCGTGTGTAATTGATGATTTTGATGTTTAGGATGGTGTTTTTATGATTGGAACAAGTCCGTATCGTGTTTTGGAGTATGTTGGTGGTTTTCGTTGGGGTCCCGGGGGCCTCGGGGTGAATCCGGACCATCATCCGGCATTTTTGGAGTATGAAAAGTCTGCTGTAAATTGCAGGTTGGTGCAGCAAGCCTTAAGCCTTCGCGTTCGCGTGGCCCAGGTCGCGTTCGCGAAGGCAGTGCTGGCTAAGGCATCGCGTTCGCGGTCAGGCTGTCGCGTTCGCGTAGGCAAGGTTGGCGAAGCTTCGCGTTCGCGTCCCAGGAGGTCGCGTTCGCGTAGGAGAAAGATGGAGACCATCGCGATCGCGTGAGGGGTAGACGCGTTCGCGTAGAAGGATTTTGAGCGACTGGGATGTTTGTTCATCGCGAACGCGTGGGAATTGTCGCGTTCGCGTAGAGTAACTGGAAGCCAAGCATCGCGAACGCGTGGAGACCATCGCGAACGCGTAGAGCAAATTGCTCTGGCAGTGAGTTTAATTACAGAACATTTCACATACGGGTTCATTAACCCAAAACTCCATTTTTGAGTTCCAAGAGGAGAAATTGACGGGAGATTGCTGGGAAATCATCGGGGTTTCGTTGGAGGTAAGTTTTGTGGCTTAATTACATCATTTTAACATGAAATCCTTGGTTAATTCTCTGTAAATGGGAGATTAAATGTGGGTTTGAGCCACTAAGCCTAAATTGAAGAAAAACACCGATTTGAGTGGGCAAACGGAGTCCGAATTTGGTAAATTTTATATGTATGGACTCGTGGCGAGACGAGGGTTCCAGAAATGTGAATTTCGTAAATTTTCGGAATGTGGGCCCGGGGCTCGGGTTTTGGCAACTTTGGGAATTTTGATGTAAATTGAGTTATTTCGAATGGGTTGTGTTTAATTAGCCTATATTGATGTATTCTCATTGATTTTGAGCAGATTCGACATTCAAGGTGATTGAATTGCGAGGCGAGCGCAAGGCGGATTAAGGCTTCTATCGGATCGAGGTGAGTGGTAATAGTAAATAATGTACTGAGGGTTTCAAACCCCGTACTAGCACTTCACAGTGCTATATTGAGATGAGACACGCGTTCTATGATGGGCGTGGTGACATTGTGATTGGGGGTTCGGACTTAGTCCTTCCCGACTAATAGTATACTGTGTGTTATGACTGATAATAAGTTTATAACTGTGCAATTGGGCTGATAGCCATGTTTGGGGACTTGTGCCGATCTGTAGAGCATTAGGGAACCTATAGAGCTAGGTGACCCTTATATTGTGTTGGAAGCATACACTCAGCCATAGCTCTAGCTGTATAGTATAATATGAGCCCGTACTAGATGTGTACATTGAGAGAGATTATCTAGGGTGGAATTTCCTGTTCTAGCTGAGCGGGCCTGAAAGGCCAAGTCTATACCGATTGAGATGAGACAGGGTCAAAGACCCACTATGAGATGTTATATTGGGCCTGAAAGGCCAAGTCTATATTGACTGAGACAGGGTCAAAGACCCACTATGAGATGTTATATTGGGCCTGAAAGGCCAAGTCTATATTGACTAAGTGGGGTGGGATTCCCTGCTCTAACTCAGTGGGCCTGAGAGGCCAAGTCTATATTGACTAAGAAAGGGTCGAGGACCCGCTATGAGGTATTGATATACATACTGGATCGGGCTGCACGCCGCGACACTATACATATATATTAGATCGGGCTGCACGCTGCAGCATTCAATAGATATATGTGGATCAGACAGCACGCCACAGTAATATACATGTGGATCGGACTGCACGTCGCAGTATTATTGCGCTTGGGCTGTAGGAGCCCCTTCGAGTCTGAACACACCCCCAGTGAGCATAGTTTTATATTATTGGATCGGGCTACGCACTGTAGCAGTATATCTATATATATTGGATCGGACTGCATACCACAATGATATATATATATTTGGATCGGACTGCACGCTGCAATATCATAGCGCTTGGGCGAAAGGAGCCCCTCCGAAGTGTGTATACACCCCAGTGAGCGTCGTCGAGGTTAAATGGATCGGGCCTGCGCGCCGCAGCGGTATATGTATTGGAGCGGGCTGCGCGCCGCAGCGGTATATGTATTGGAGCGGGCTACGCGCCGCAGTATCATACTTATTCATATTCATATATATACTAAAATATTGATATGATATAGACATATGTATATGTCTCCATATATTGAGATAGCTGTATACCGTAGTGGTATGAGTGAGAATGTGGTCAGTGTGGGACCTAAATGGCATAGATGTGGACTGGATATTGGGGGTATTCATTATAGTGATGACTTACCTGTGAGGTTACCCTTAGAATTGTATAGTGATAGTACAGGTGTTCTCACTTCCAGTCGTTGTTTACTATTGTTACTCACTGAGTTGAAATATACTCACCCCACTCTCCCGCGTTTTTTTTTGTGTGTGCAGATATACAGGATTAGGAGGGCAGTTGAGCTATTGCAACTGCTTGTGTTATCGCCATTCTATGGAGACTTCGAGGTAGTTGCCGACGTCCGCAGGACCCGATATTCCTTCCTACTGTCTTTGATTATGTATTGTTATTTCTTTCCGCTCCGAGCTTTGGTTGTAAACCTTATTACACTTATGTTCTTTAGAGGCTCATGACTCTTGACCCTTCGGTCTATGGGAGTTGGCACATGTTGGGACTTGGTTCCCTGTTTTAAATATATCTATCACTGTTGTGCTTAAATTGGATAAAGTGAGCTTGTGGCTCCGTGGTTATTGTTGATTG